>JANIJG010026034.1:17419-28528 GCA_024611175.1 Megaceryle torquata
CACCATTGCAGGGGAGGTTGGCCGGGGCTCTGAGCACCCTGCTCTGGTTGCAGATGTTCCTGCTCCCTGCAGGGGGGCTGGATGAGATGACCTTGAAAGGTCCCTTCCCACCCAAACCAGTCTGGGATTCTGTATGAGGACTGGGACATTCTTCTGTTTGATCCAAACACTGGTCTGTTATTGAATACTCCTGTCACTGCTGTCCCAGTCCCCTCAACCCCCTTACTGTATCAGAGGAGGTTTGTGTGGTTTTTTTCAAGCCATGCTCAGCCCAGGGCAGTGCTCCCTCTGCCACCCACCCTGCCTGCTGTCTGTGTCCCCTGGGTGGCAGCCCCACAGCTAGCCAGGAGGCTACTGAGCAGAGGAACCTGTGAACCACTTCCCTTCATATCTAACTAAGAGTTATTGAACTAAAGCAGACAAAAAGAGAAGCTGCTGCAGCAGTGCTGGCTGGTATCTCTGGAAGTACTGCTCCTGTGATACCAGACTCCTCCTCGGTCTTAACGGGGACCTCGGTGCACTTGGCATTTTGACCAGAAAGTGTTGATCACTGCAGAGGTTTCCGGTCTTCTTTTATTACAAAAAGCCCTAGAAATCGATCCGACAGGGAGATTTCTGTCTTTAACAGCAGGAAAACAAGGCAAGTTCCCATGTGCTCTCAGCTCAGGGTCTGTTTACAGCGGGGTGGAGCCAGGGGCAGGATGTTCCCCAGCAAGGAGACAGAGCTGGTTTTCAGGAGCTGGTCACGCTGAGGATTTTTTTTGGACCTTTTCTGAAGGAAATTTGTGAAATGCCTTTGAGGGGAATGGGACTTGTCGTTCCAGATTGGCACAGTGGGCCTTTCCCATGCAGCTCACTTGCTCAGAGGGAATGGCACATACTGCTCCGTGACTTCGAAGCCAAAGAAAATCTGGGTGTTTGGGTTTTTTTCTCTCACGCTTGCTTGGTATTACTAGATTTTTCGAACTGTTTGGTTGTTTCCTTATAAGCTTTGTGTCTGTCGCTGGGGATTTCATTGATGGCACCGTGTTTCTGAGCATGCTCCTGCAGGAAAGGTCTAGCGTTTTGCAGTGGAGTCAGGCGGTGGCAGCTGGGCTGAGAGCTGCCCGGCTGCCTCTCAGTCCCCCCTGGAGGAAGAAGTCGGTGAGGGGGTGACCCGCAGAGATCTGGAGATGGTTTGTTGAGTTGCCAGGAGTTGTTCTGAGTAGGGTTTGGCTTTGCTCTAATGCTACAGCTCGAGGTGTGTTTGCTGCCCTCTTCAGCCCTTGCTTTCAGAGGCAGAAGGACAGACACTGAGAAACGTGTTCATCATATTAACTGGGTTTGGCCTCTGACCTCTGGCACCTTGGCCAGTGTGACCTTCCCGTCCCACGTGGGCAGAGAGGACTGGTTCCCCAGTCTGCATCCACTGCTGTGGTACTGGGGTGGATATGGCCACCTTCCAGTCCAAGGTGGGAAGCAAAGGAGGAACCCTCCAGGTTCAACCGGCTGCAGGACAGGAAAAGATTAACTGGAGCTTTTCCTCCATGAGCTGGGAGAGACACTCTGTCCTGTTCCTCAGCAGACACAAACGTAGCCAACAGAGCCTCCGGAGTACGTCAGGGTTATTTTTGTGAGCTTTTTTGGTCTATTCCCCCCCTCCCCTGCTTCTGTTTTCAGCCAGACTTCCTTGTGCTGAAAACAGATGTCTAGTGAGCTTAGGAGAAACCTGTTGGAGTGGTGGCTCAGATCCCTGCTCTGTGGCAGACTCGTCTTGTCCCCAGGCCTGGGGGAGGCAGCATCTCTCCAGAAGTCACTGTAAAACTGAGGATGTCATGCTTGCTTTGCCATCTCTGTGCTGAGTTTTTCAGAGTATCTGACCGCGCTGCTGCCACCGCCGCTGCTTTGTCACACACCAACACCCACGGGGCTCGAAATTCTCCCTGGCTTCCATCTCTCCTCCACTCCTGTCCTTCTCATTATGGGCACTGCCCGGGGCTTCTCAGCATGCTGCTGTCCTTGCCTGCCCGCCGCCATTCGTAGCGGGATCGGCCGGCAGACAGCACGGGAAGCCTTCGGAAAACACAACGATCCGATGCAGATGAGCAAAGCACGGAGCACTTTTCCACCTCCAGTTGTAGCGTAGCGATCTGAGATGATGGGCTGGGAACGGTCCCTGCTCTTCCCAGAGCTCCAGCCGCCGCTTTTGGAGCAGGGTGTGCAAATTGAGCTTGAGACCGAGCCCGAGCCTGCCCCTGCTGCTCAGCCCCGGTTGCGGCTGAGATGTGTGACCACTCTGATGCTTGGTGGCCCTCCCGCTACCAGGACATCCTGGAGGAGATCAAGTCTGTTCCCTGGCATCTCTCGCTGCCTCCATACGAGCGCAGCTGAGTGTTGGTGACAACTGCAGGGGCTGCAGATGAACCAGGGGCACCAGGGTCTCCCCAGCAAATTGCTTCCCATTCCCTAGACCAAGAAAGGGTGAGAGGATCTTTTGCCTCTCCATCATGAGAAGTAATGAACCCCCAGCAGAAGCTGCGAGGGGGTTGATCCAGCCTGGGTGGTGGGAAAGGGAGGGCGAGGACAGAGCAGTGCTGGCCATCTGTGGGCTGTGCTGCAGAAGGAACGTCACCCACTGACCATGAGCGGGAAGAGGAGCCAGTGCTCGACGCTTCCATAGCTGGTCGCGCCCTTGGAGCGGTGAGGGTTAGACGGCTGCGTCCACAAGCTCACCGAGAAGTTTACAGAGCAAAGGACAGTTCCTGAAAAGCCTCCCCTGCTTCCCCCCATCTGCATTCCCTTCCCCTGCCCCACATCACCATGGTTGGCTGGATCCCTGCCCCGTCCCTTCTTTTGTGTTGGAGTTTGTTTGTGATCATTGCGGGCTCTGTAACATTTGCTGCGTAGGATCCTCTGGCAGCGTTTGCTCATTTTCAGTCCACTATTGGAATTGCTAACACGCATCTGCTCTTTGGATTTTCTTTTTTTTTTTTTTATTTCTGTTTTGCTCTGATTTACACATTGAAAATGGGGCCATCACGGGAACACTCTCATTTTACTGTTTGGGGTTTTTTTTTTATTTCCTTGATTCTTGTTTTTATTTACTTCCAAGGACACAATTTCGAGCCCTGAATTCTTCTCTTCTAACCTCCCTACTTTCATTGCAGATCTTACATTGTAATTTTTTTTTTCTTTTCTTATTTCTTCTTTCTTATAAAATGTGCAACAGTTGTGAATTTTAGTCATTATTAAATGAGATTCTTTTCCTGCTGTCTTGTCTTTTAGGTATGCTCAGCCACCCACCAATCCCCGTTTCCGAGCTGGCTGAACACACAGAGCATCTCAAAGCTAATGATAACCTGAAATTGTCCCAAGAGTATGAGGTATGAGCAAGAGCGGGTGCTGTGCATGGGTTTGCAGAGCCAGGGAGGTTGGTTAGTTGAAATAAAGAAGCTGTTTAGGTACTGGAACAAGTACCTCTCAATGCTCTGTGAGGTTCAGCTCCAGATCGTGAGAGGCTTGGTCCATGAGCTGGTTCTCTCCCAGGAGTGGGCATCTTGGGCAGGGTCTGAGCTCCCTTGGTGACAGGGATGCATTTCTGGAAGGTGACTCCCAGGCAGGTGGGATGAGGAGTTGTCCTTGGGGGTGCTTGTGCCTTCTGCTGAATGTGGAGAAGACCAAGCCAAGGACTGTGATAGCTCAAGTTGGATGAGATAAGCAGTAAATCCTCCACAGCCAACACGATCCGTGGCCATGGAACTAAAGCTGAGAAAGAGATGATTTGTGCCTTTCTTGTCTTTCCTGGGAGTTTCACACTCTCTTTTTTTTTCTCCTTCCTGCCACTGTTGGGTTGCTCAGACAGTCTCCTGCAGGTGACCAGCTGTGGCTGCTGGGCTTGTGTTTCAAATGACTGTCCCGGGCTGTGAAATCCCCACCTCGCTGGGGCTGACAGGTCAGGCCAATCCCAAGGCAGACGGGGGCTAGGGGAAGGCAAAGAGCATCGTAGCCCCCACGTTACCGCTGCTGCCACGTAGCACGGCATCCTCATCCCCAGACGGCGAGGGCCGCGCGCTCGCCCAGACCGGCTCCCGTCCGCTCGCGCCGTGGTGGCTGCATCAGCGCTGGTGAAATCCCAGTGCGAATGCCGGCGCTGCGGGGCCGTGCTTGCACGGGCTGCTTTTGTTGCAGAGTGAACGTGCTACTGGGGTTTGGGGTTGGCGGTGGCTTTTTTTTATTGTTGTTCAAAGACATAGAATGCCCCGATATTTTTAGACTAATAACTGGTCTAGGCTGCCTCGTTCCGTTTGCAGGCAGAGGGAGAGGGGATATTTTCTGAACAAAGGGCTGGTGCTGGGATGCTTTTCCCCCCTTCCCGGTCTGGCTCGCGGTACGTCGGCATGCGTGAGGCAGCTCTGCACCCCCACAGAAGGAGGGGGGTTGGGGGTGGCACATTGCAAGAGGCCCCCGTTTGCTCTGCCGAGGTCTTTCACCCCACGTTGGGGCGCAGGGGGAGCAGCAGCCTCTTAATATGCTCTATCCAGATTTCAAAGATTGATTTGCATAATGCAATATCCCAAGTGCCCTGGCTTCGTTCCAGCGCAACCTCCTCTAGTGGGAGAGCCAGAGCTAAACAAACAGCGCTAATGAAATGAATGCGAGGCGAGATTAGAGGGATAGAGAGCAAACAGACACATTACAACAGTATAAATACCCATTAGTTAGAAATGCTCTGCAGCCGCGGCGAGAGGACGACTGCATCGGGCCGTTTTGTACCCGCGTTGCCACGACCACCGGTGCCAGGGGGTTCTGGGGAGGGCAGCGGGTGCCTGGCAAGGGCCGAATCCGGGCAGGTGCGTGCAGGGTCCTGTCCGCATGGGCAGGGAGAGCGAGCGACGAGAAACACAACTCTTGCACGTTCCTGCCAAGCCTCCAATTGAGGCAAACCCCTAGGGCTCTGCAAAATGATGAAGGAATTAAGCCCTTGTTTTATTTAATTCTCTGGCTGAGGATTTAGAGGTAAACGTAATTAACCTAATTTCCATATCTGGGACAGCTGGACTTTAGGAAAAAAAAAAAAAAGAAAAAAATACCAAAACCAGCCACCAAACCTGGCATAAATCAGCAGGACAGGCAGATAGGATTTTTTTGTTTGTTTCCTTCTCTCCAGTGGATTTTATTGTTTCATCCTTCATCCCTTCCAGGAAAAAGCCATATTGGTTCTGCTTCTTAGGGCCAGGGTCCTTACCCTTCCCTGTCCAGGGCGATGCCCTCATCCTGCCCCTGCCACACTCCCCTGGTGCTTTCTCCCCCCTTTGCACCTTGGAGACCTTTGGCACTAAGCCTTTGTGGTCCCACGTCTCTGCTCCGTACAGAGCATCCCAGTCCCTCCCTGCTGCTCGTGACAGCAACATTTTTCCCTGATGTTTCATACCCTGTTTGCCCACGTGGTTATAAACCTTGTCCAAGCTTAAATATCTCCTTCCCCAGGTATTAGCCCTCACCAAGACATGGGTATATTTATGCCCTCTTAATCATTGTTTAGTTTAACCACGCGCAGCTTTGGCCTCTTCATCACTTTGGATCCTGCTGGGATCGCTCCTGTTCTCTCCCAGTTGCCGGCCGTTTCTCAGTGTCGGTAACGCGGGGCTGTAATTAACCCCGGGCAGCCTCGGCAGGAGCGTGACCCGAGGCCTCTCTCCTGCAGCCTGAAATTGTCCCGGTGATGTTGCCACCAAGTCGCTCTGGATTGTGCCGGAGGGGGAATTGTCTCGGGCACTGCTCTGGGTGTGCTCGGGGTCAAGGGAGATGGGACTTGAGCCCCCTGTGCAGCTGAGCTGGGGCTTTTCCCCAGCAGAGATCGGTTCTTGAGGGAGCAAGCGGGGAACGCTGCGTTCCTCAGCTGGACCTTCAAAGCCGCGACCGACCCCTGGCAGAACAAGGTATTCAGAGCTTGATTTGCTGCCATTCTCCTTTCTGACTCTTCCATTTTCTCTCCCGATCCCTCCAGTCCATTGACCCTGGCCAGCAGTTCACCTGGGAGCACTCCAACCTCGAAGTGAACAAGCCCAAAAACCGTTACGCCAACGTGATTGCCTACGACCACTCGCGCGTCATCCTGCTGCCCATCGAAGGTACCGTAGCATCGTCTCCGCTCCTCTGGGCTAGCGCCAGGCTGGAGCTGCTGCCGGGGAACCTCTTGCACCCCTCCTCTTCTCCCTTCCCTCTTCCCCTCTATTGCTACCTTCACATCTCCCTGGGAGTTTCACGAGCAGGAGATACCTCCATAAACCAGGCGTCGGTTAAATTCACTGACTGACATATTCCCTGGAGCCGCAATCTCTCATTTCAAGGGCTGGTTTATCAAGAAAACTGTCTTCTCCTTTATTTGGAGATCCCTGCTTGATACATTTCTGACTAACAGGAAAAATTCCAACCACAGAGTGCTTGAGAGGGAGCTGGAGCGGGAGGGCGGGTGGCGGTGGATGTGGAGCGTATCTGCACGGCAGATGAATGAAAAGCAAGCACGGGGCTAATTGTACATGTGGGAGTGTCAGCAACGAAGCAAAGATGTGGCCGCTGAGTTGTACGGACATCAAGATTACTTGATATGCAGCTCCTGCTGCAGACCCGGCCCCGCGGAGGCTCGGAAGAAGAAGGGGTTAGCGTTAGCCTGGTAGGTCATCAGTGGTTTTGTGAGCTTCTTATTGCGAGCGGCGGTGCAGCCAGAAAACTTGCATCAGATTTCACAGCTCGTGGCTGTCGGCAGAGTCGCTCTGGTGAGCACTCGGATGAGAGGGGCTTTTGGTCAGGAGGAGATGGAGCTTAGCTGGGCACCTGCTTTGGTTGCTGCTGCTGAGGTAAGGCTGGAGTTTTGTCATCTCCGGTTGTGCGTGGCTGTGCTGCGCAGGTAAAGAGTTTAAGGCCAATCTTGCGTTGCCACGAACTGATCATCTGAGCAGAGAGGACGTGGGGTGTCCTAATGACCCCCCAGGGAACACGAAGGTTGATTCAGACATCTTCGTGACAAGGGAGTCGCCGGGATAATCTCCCTGTGCCGAGGTAACCGTGAGGGACACGGGGAAGTGGAAGAGCTGCTTCTGGGGTGACAACAGGTCGTGGTGATTTGCCAGAAAGCTGCACAAATCTGGATTGCTCCCACCTGCCCTTAGAGGATTTTAAACATCTCTCATTGTGAAGATGACTGTGTCCTGGCTTGTTTTTCTGCTGAGATTAATATTGTATGAGCCAAGGAAAGCAAAGTCTTTAGAAAGTTGCCTTGTCATTCAAGGGGAAAGAGAAGAGCAGAAGGGTAGAAACGAAGGACACTTTGGGCTGGTCTTGGCTCTCAGGAGACCGGCTGCTGGTGGCATCGTGAGGCACGGATGGTACAAGTGTGACGGGCAGAGGTTTAATTTTCAAGCATCTGAGAGGCTCTGACATGTCTTGGCTGGTGTGTTCCTTCCTGCCAGGCTGTATTTTATGCTGAGGGCTGGAAGATGAAAGGGGTTGGAGGAATTAGTTGTTGCTTTCTCTTTGTTTTAAATCTGGATTTGTCAAGCCTGCAGATTGTCACCGTCTGCTTGGTCAGGAAGAAGCAGTGGCTTTAATTCTGTGACTTCTCCGTAGCCGGGCCTGTCACCCGGTGAATCGTTGCAGGAGCTCGTGGCCACCATTTTAAATCACAGAGTGGACCCGAGGGGGCTGGAGGGGAGATTAATTCCGGAAGCTCAGCCTTGCTCACGTTCCTGCTGCTGCACAGCCGCCTTCGCTCCTGAAATTTCAGACTGGGAGGGAATGGGGGCAGGGAACCCTCCAGAAATTTAATCAAAAGCCATTTCTACCAGCAGCTGAAATTGCCAAGTACCCTTGAGGACTGGCAGGCAATTCAGCGTGGATCGCGCCTCGCCAGCAGAAGCAGCGATGTCTATTGCTACAGCAGGATGAGGACTAGCAACCCAATTTCATCTTGGTGCTGCTCCCCACCCTTGGCTCCCCTCGAGACAGGAGTTAAGCGTTCTGTACTGAGCTAATCATGGGTTAGCAGGATCCTGCCAGCCCTGCCAGCCGCTCTGCTCTCCTGAGGAACGGGCCAAATCGCCACCGAGTGTGGATCCTCTGTGCCAAGCTTGGAGGCTCTCTGAGGCTGAACCTGAAGAGCAGAGCTTGCCAGTGGCCGTTCTAACTTCAGAGCAGTTTTCTCCTGCCACGTCCCAATCACCCTCTTGGCTCTGGCAGTGCCTCCTGCCGCTCGTACCGAGCCCCTCGAGCGAGGATGTGGGCGAGCAGCTGTAACTCAATAGCCTGGAACTGGTGCAAATAGAAACAAAAAAAAACCCAATCCCGTTCCTAAAAATGACAGCGGGCAATTTAAAGCAAGTCAAAGCCTGTAATTTCAGAGCCTTTACTGGCTGAATCAAGCCTGGGTTTCTTCCTTCCTTTGTCCAGCTGTAGCTCCCTGCCCGGGATCGGACTGCGGGCTGTGGTGCAGCCACCAGCTGCATTTGCTGCCCGGGCTCTGGGTGTTCTGGGACAAGGACTTGGTTTCGTTCTACTTGCGACCAGTGAATCAAGAGCCCTAGACCAGGACTTTTGCTCTTGTTAGCAACACCAGTAAGACCACCATGGTTTCAAGGCTTGATATTCATTGTCTTTAATATCTTTTGTAAGAAGTTGTTTGTTTTCTCTGGTTTTTTTTTTTGCACTGCAAACCTCCAAGGCAGGAGCTTCAGTTGGGAAACACTTGGAAAGAGCCTGTAGTCCCAGCTGTGATTCCAACTCACCAAGCCAACGAAGGCTCTGGTAGTTTTGCAGGGGAATTATCTCTAACAACACCCCTGCAAAGATCTCCTCGTGCTTCCCACCCAAGTCCCGAGCGATTCCCTAACTCGCTGTTGCTGATTCCACGCAGGAATCGTGGGCAGCGATTACATCAACGCCAACTACATCGATGGCTATCGGAAGCAGAATGCCTACATCGCCACGCAGGGACCTCTGCCCGAGACCTTCGGAGACTTCTGGAGGATGGTGTGGGAGCAGCGCTCGGCTACTATTGTTATGATGACTAAGCTGGAGGAGAAATCACGGGTAAGATGCACGAGAGGGATGAGTAGTTAGTCATAATCCTGGGGGATTGGAGGGTAGGGTTGGGGAACAGCAAATCCCTTTGATCTGCAGCCCACGTGGGTGTCAGTGGGGGATTTCTGCCTGCTTTGCCAGCACCCTGAAAGTTCAGTGATTCATTGCTTTTCAAAAAGCAAACCATTCACCCTGGAAAGCTGCAGCCTCCTTTGCAACTCCAGGAGTAGAGGACGCTCAATCCCATCGCATGCTTTGTGGGTCTGTCTCAGAGTTAATCATGTGGCAAGTTTCATGTTCAGTTCTCTTGTTTAACAAGCCCCAGTACATTCACTCTAATCTTCAGGATCATTCCAGTCTATTGTCTACATGATTGATGTGGTGCATCAAAGCCTCTGCTTAGTCAGTAGGAGCTTTTCATGCCGGGTCTCTCCCTGGCTGGTGCTCTGGAAGGACTCTTCTTGCACCTTCCCCTTCCCTTTGTGACCTGGCCAACTTCACCAGCACCAACATCAGGGCCATTTGGGCACAAGCTTCCCCCGCAGCGCTGAGCGATGCCTCCTGTCTTCCAGATCAAGTGTGACCAGTACTGGCCGGGCCGAGGTACAGACACCTACGGAATGATCCAGGTGACCTTACTCGATACCATCGAACTGGCCACGTTCTGCGTTCGAACCTTCTCCCTTCACAAGGTGAGCTTGCTCCCGCTCCCGCGTTTCCCGGGCTTCAGCGCGCTCTCCGGACGCAGCGCGGGCAGGGCGCAGCGCTGTGCTGCTTCCTCGCCTCGCTCATCATGCTCCTTTGGCTTTGCAGAACGGCTCCAGTGAGAAGCGGGAGGTCCGCCAGTTCCAGTTCACAGCGTGGCCTGACCACGGGGTACCCGAATACCCCACCCCGTTCCTGGCTTTCTTGAGACGGGTGAAAACCTGTAACCCCCCTGACGCTGGCCCCATCGTGGTGCACTGCAGGTACTGATCTCCCTCACCCGACTCTTGCACGGAGCCATCTGCGAGGCCCGCGGGCTGTACTGGGGTCTGGGGCTGTGGGTATGGGTGGGTGTGCTCTTCCTTGGGTGGGTGTGCTGTTCCTTGTCACAGCAGGAAAGAGGAGGATGGAGAGCGACCTGGGAAGCCGCTCGGTGCGGCTCGTCGGGTGTTTGGGAGGCAGAGCTGCCTCAGCTGTCAGAGGGAGAGCTGACGGTGATTGAAAGAAGGATTTTTTTGGCGTGCTGCAGCCATTCTGATAATGACAAACTGAAGGCCCCTATGGGCAGGCAGAGATCCCTAATTCAATTTAAACCCAAAGAGGAACACTCGCAGCCTCGACTTAGATAAGTCCCCGTGTTCCTCAGGAGGGTGCGGAGGATCCTGCAGGTTATTTGGCGCTGAGGAAAGACATCTGAATTTTACAGGCTGCTGGGGGGAGCTAATCCTGCCTCTCCCGGAGGATGCCATTTAAACAGGCTTTGTAAGTGGGCAACTTATCACCCCCCCTTGCAGATGGCAATTATCATGCGCCTCTCCGAAAGCGAACAGAGCGCGCTGCCGGCTCACGACGCGCAGGGATCCGCTCCCAGATCAGCTGCTAAGTTGTTGCCAAAGCTGCAGCCACCTGCCTGCTTCAGGTGATGGGCAGCGTAATTCCCAGAGATCAAGGGGGCTTTAGGAAAAAAGGGAGCCCACTGGAATAGTCAAAGGCAAATCTTTATTAGCGGTGGCAAAAGCGCAGCCCCCCCAGGGCCAGCTGCTCCCCGGCTGCCGTTACGCGCCGGGCTGATGGAAACAGAGGAGAGGTGACGCGTGTTACTCGTTACAACATCAGTTGTCTCTCGGCTGCTGAATGATCTGAGCGATGAAACCTCCTCCTCCTCCAGGCCTTGGATTGTGCCAGCCTTTTGTTCAAGCCCAGAGCCCCCCTACCTGGAATTGTCACAATTGCGTGTCCGCCCGGAGTGCTCCTGCCCTGGGGCACAGATGAAGGGGGGGGGAGGAAGGGGGTGCATGAGCGTGGAGGGTCAGTGGGCACCTCACCAGGGGCAGCTCTTCATCTTCCAGC
>JANIJG010026034.1:52114-70152 GCA_024611175.1 Megaceryle torquata
CCACCCCCCCCCCCCCCCCCCAAAAAAAAAAAATCCTCTGCTGTTTAAATTCTCTTTCATTTGTTTCCAGTATTTCTCTTGTGGCCTGGCAACATTCTTATTGTTTGATACAAGAAAGTTTTCTACTAAACCACGTCTTAACCGACAGGAGACAGCTACGTAGGAGTAACAACCGAGGCTTTTAAGAACCTTGCCAATTTTTAAAACTTTTATTAGTCTGTTTGTTTTTATTCTTGGAGACATCTTCTGAAACCGTCAAAAACTTGAGAAATTTAAAAAAAAAAAACCAACCAAACCACCAATCTCTTTCAAACGTCTTACAAACAGGCACGCGGGCACACGCGCAGACACACGGAAAATAACCCGTAGCAGAGGCAGGAAGAAATAAAGGGAACTCCCAATTCTCTCAAGGGAGAGCAAACCCCCAAAATAATAATAAAATAATTAAAAAAGAATTGCTTTATTCTATCTCCACTCTTTCACTAGGACAGTTTAATACCCATCAAGTCTCTTAAGATGCTAATCTACCATCTGCCAGCCCACAAATCCTTCCCACTTATTCCCTTAAAGATCCAGCTATAGCATTGCTTAAAAACCTCTCTGCAGAACAAGGACCACCTTGCAAAAGGGCTTAAAAACTAATAAAACCCATACAATTAAATTAAAAAAAAAAATATTGTCTCTTCCTTTCTAGTACTTTCAGGGAATTAAGTGGAAAAGATTGCTGGGCAGCAGTTGGGATAGCAGAGCTATCCCACAGGCCAAGGCATGGAGGTGAGTGGTACCTGCACCCTCGCCCCCCTTCACCCAGATGCCGTGGAAGCCACGTCCCCCTTCCAGCTTTGTACTAGGGCTGCCTTTTTTTCTCTCCCTCTGAACAGACAGAGGTCCTCCAAAGAGAGTGGAAGACTTTCCAGTGACTTCAGCAGGGGTTTGGATCAGGCTCTTACAAAACACTGCTCCGTAACAGCTCTTCGACCGGAGGTGATTTTCAAGTGTTGAAGTGGGAGCTGCCCACTCAAGGCTTTAGGATTTGCTTTTTGCCTTTAATGGTCGTTCGACTCTCAGCAAACTGAGTCCAATCAAGCGAAGGGCTTGCATTCCTCTTCCCCAGGAGTATCTCAAAGGCTCAGTCTTTACTTAAGTAAAGGATGTCACAACAATCAAAGACGTTTGGGGAATTTCTTCTTTAATAGGATAAAAGAAAAACATACAAACACCTCCCAGGCTTCTGTCATGGAATGATTCTCACAACTGTAAGGAGCGTAACTCAAAAATAAAATAAAAATAAAATAAAATAAAAATAAAAGGAGACAAAGAAAAAGGTTCCTATGGGAGACATGCCTACCGGAGAGGCAGGGCAACCCCTCAATGCTCCAGCCTGTGGTGGGGAGGGGGATGGCTCGTAAAGGAACTAACACAAGAAGCAGCAACAGAACACTTGCCAAAACGGAGTGGCATATTGTAACTGAAAGCCATGCTGATTTTGGACTAGAAAGCAACTGTGATGGCAAAGGTGGGGGAGGAAGATGACACAAATGACCAAAATCTGGCCATTTCTTCCCTAAGACCCTTCCTGGTGACATGGCAGAAATGCACACATCTATCACGTGTCTTTAAGAGAACTAACGGTAAGAAACATCCCAGCTATGAAACATTTCTTTCCCCCTCTCCCCCGGCTTACAAAGAAGATAGTGTTTCTTTACAAAAAAAAGAACCCAGAACTTTCCAGGACATCTGCTCTTGCTCGCTCTCTCCCCGCTGTAGTATTAGTCACATTTCATTTGGGGATGAGAGGGGGGAGGATTTTGTTTTCTGTTTTAAAGCCATAGTCTAGAAAAATGTCTTGTGGAAATTTTTGTTTTCCTATTTTCGTTGCCTTTTTTTTTTTTTTTAATAATGCTCATTTATAGAAAACTTCACAAAGGTGACGTCTATGTACAGAAAACACAATTCCAAAGGCTGCTTCAGTAGTCAATGTAATAGCACCTTGAAAGACAAAAAGAGTTTGACATATTTTAAAAAGTCATTCTGTTAAATTTTAACCCTTTCCAAGCCTCAAAAAAAGGAGCCAGTCACAAAGGTCTATTAGTAACAAACTCTTCCAAAGTCTCCGTGTAAAAAGCTGTCTGAAGGTTTTTCAAGCTCCCTACTCTATTGGTCAGCACCGTCTGGCAAAGGAGAGGTAGCGCTGCAGCCAGACAGGATTTTCTTGCAGTCCAAACAGAGAGCAGATGAAAGAAATTCACAGCAGGCTATTGCACAAGGCTGGTCTTTTATTCCACAGTTTCCTGGTTATTTTTCCGTAGGCTTGAAAAGGGTTAATTTAATATTTTTGTTTCATTCCTCCTGGTTAAAACATGTTGCTCTGAGGTCCAGGCTGGTACTGCGTCTGCAGCAGGCTCTCCATAAAGGCCAAGTAATCTGGGTTTTGTCCGTATTCTTCGGGAGTTCTCGAATTCCCCAGCCGGGGACGCTTGGCTGGTCTCACTTCATCTCCCGAAAAAACATCTTCCTGAGGGGCCCCAGTGCTGAGGGACTGCGGGAGACACGAAAGTACAATCATTAGAGGCACAGCAGGAGAACGGGGAGGGACGCGGGTGCGTAACGAGACGGCGGGGACAGCAAAGCCAACAGCGGGGCTCAGAGTATTGCTGTAGGAAAGGTGAACTCCAAAGCATGCAAAGCACACGGCTCAAATGACAAATTCTGGGCTTCCGAAACCAAAGTGGGAAGAGAAACCCATGAGTTGCCCTCTTTCTGTTTCAGAATCTCTTTCCAATTTCAGCTCCTGACTTGCTGATTCTCTTTCTCCTCCCACTCTGCCTCTTCAGGGTATTCATTCCTAGTAGAAGGCACAGAAGAAACTGGGGCGTCTCTAACGTCTTTAAAATAAGACCCAAAGAAAGCATTTGGGGAGCACTGTACAAACAACTGCTCCTCTTCATCCTGCTCTTACCCTCTCAAATGAGACGCGTTTCTTGGTAGAAATCATTATCTCCCACCACTCTGCTCCTTTGTTGAGCTGTGCTACGTTAAAGCACCGTGAGCGTCACCTCCACAGAGCACAGTCTAACACTTCTGGCAGCAGAAAGTACAGCAGAAAAAGCCTCAGCTTTCAGCCAAGCTCCAAACTTTCTATTTGCTTTCCAGCCCACATTCCTTCCTCTGGAACTCTTACAAAGCCTGATGTCTCCACTGCAGAGAATACGGTTCTTTCCAAGTCCTGGATTTCGGGGCTCCAATAGTGTTGGTTTATTATTAGACAAGGTTAAATAAACTGGAATATTGGACACATCTTAGAAATTAATTCTAAGGTGCTTCTTCGCCGCCAGAAGTCTTTGAGGGATAGCAAGGTAAATTATTATTACTATCCTCTAAAGTTTAAGCCATGAGGTGTTATTGAGTTAAGCAACCTCAACTGAGATGAAGCCATCCAGAGCTACATTACAGAAGGCATCTTACAAGGGGGGTTTGGGTAAAACCCTTGAAGATTCCATGTGTTAATTAAACAGAAGTTTCCTCCAACTTGTCTCCAGCTCCTCCACAGACCTGCCCATCGACAGACCATTTTGGACAATGCACATCTCACACTTCTGCTGGTGGCCACAGATTCCCAGGGTCAGAGAACCACTGGGTTAACCCAGCAGAAGGATTCATGTATTCCCAAGAGAAGGTTGGGTCATCCTCTTTTTGTCTTGTGAAAGAGACAGAAGCCCAGAACCATAGCAAAGGCTCACTCTGTGGATGCGCCCCTGTCCTGCTGATGTGACGGACGTTCAGAATGAAGAAGAAAACCATTTATTCACCATTGGCATAGAAACCTGTCTCCTTATTTCTTTAAATGAGGTGTCTTTAAAGTTTATAGCACCAGGTCTGAAAACACCCAGCAAGTCTGGAACCAAAAAAGCTAAGGAATAAATCCCTCACATTTTCTAGGCTCAATAATTCCACTGTATTCAGTTACAGACACCCTGATCTTCTAGATTAAGAGCTTTAAAGGCAAGAGCTCTGTTCTAAATGTCCTGTTTGGCGAGGAACTGGGGTTTGGTCCCACGTTGCCAATCAGTTCTCCAGAAATCACTTAGCTGCAGACCAATTCACCTCGCTTCTGATGAAAGGCAGTGTTCAGACAGAACAGCAGTTTGCACAGCTCAATTCATATGGTATCAAATGATACAAACATAACCTTTTAACCAGATAAACCAAAAACCAGAATGGAACATGTGAAAGGGGAAAAAAAAAAATCACTGAAATGCTTCTCAGGAATTTAGATCAAGGATTTCTTCCACTGTAGGTATTTTGTGAATGACAAGGGGTTTTACAGCCGCAGAAATCAGAGGCTGCCTTCATCTAATGTCTACAGAACAGGCTAGGGAACGGTGAAGGAGAGCTGCAAGCCACAGCCAGTTTACTGGTTCTGTTGCTTTGATACTCACCAGGCGAGACTTGACTCTCTTGGGAAGCTCTTCCTCCAAGGTATAAATATCACCACGCTTTACCATTAACTGAGAACCATCTTCAAACTCGACCTGCAGGGTAGGCAGAAGATGAAATAAGATCTTGGCCTCTGTATTTACACGACTTGAACAGTCCATTGCCAGACTATGCTCCATACGGTCCCGTGGTGGGAATACCCAGGAAGCATCAGGGGCTGGCTCCCTGTTCCTGACACCAGGTCTCCAGGATTGCTGTAGAATGAGCAGCCCTGAGCTGTGTCAAAGGTGCTGAACCCAAAAAAGTGCTGGTTTTGGTGCTGCTCAGGCACCCCTGGTCTTATCTGGCCCAAGCAGGTTCATCCAGCACTCCCGTGGATCCTAAAATGTCTATACTACAGCTGGACCAGCAGCTCTGCTCCCCCCTCCCAGTCAGAGCACTACAGATTTCTCCTAATTTTTGATTCAAATCCTGAAAGAGAGAGAAGCTTTTCACTTACAATAAAAGGCAGGCCTGTATTCAGGCCAATATGGTAATAAGAATTTCTTTCATCTCAAACAAAGCATTTTCACGCATCATAAGGAAACAACTCCAGCTACTAAAATACATTTGTATTTTAACAAGCAGAAATAGTCAGCCAGGTACAAAAAATGGTGGTAACTCTTCACATCAAACCTTTTCTGCTAAGCGCTGATTGTGTAATGAATTATGCATCAGATGTTACAGGGATGTTTATTCATGGAAATGTGCCCATAAAAATGTTAAAATTAAAAAGTTTTTAGGAGATTCTCATTTCCTTATTTATTCACTTATTATGCTTGTTTGGATAAGGCAGGAGGATGTACGGTGCAGTTGAATATGGGATGGCAGGGTGAGACTGGACAAATTCAGCAGGAAGAAAGTATCTGTGCTCTGAAGGGCACTGAGGGCACTGCCATCTACCAGAGAGTGGCCAGACCTGGTTTATTTAGGTTTCAGATTACTGAGATGGGTTAGACACCCCCCCACACACACCACAGACACTCCTTAGAGCGAGTTACCAGACAGTCATTTGGGCTCAATTGGTAAAAAAAAATACAAACCTCTAACTTAGCACAGACTTAGAGATGTGAATGGGAAGCTACTGCAACATCAGACACGTTTAAAATGCAAAAGCTAATCTAGGGTGACTTCTTCTGAACACACTAATTTCATAATAAAACTGTTCCTGTGTTTTAAATATAATCCTGTCCCCAAACAGATAAAAGAAATGCACCATGTACTGAAAAAATCTCTACCTCGGGAACCAGTGTGGAAAGTTATCCAGGCTATTTTCCCCACGGAGAAGAGCTTTACTTCTAGGTAACTGCATGACTTGAAAAACCCAGATTCCTCATGCATATTTTTCTGTCATCCAGCACTATCAGCAGAATAGCCTATTTCAAATTATTGTACCTTGGAGAAATCAATGACAATTTCCTGTGCTGTGATTAAACTGGAAAGCTTGCATAACGATACATCTTTATGGAAGCATATATTGTACTTATTCATAACCAGGGTCACCCCAGATCACACCTCCTCTGAAGCAGTTATCTATTATAGACACCAAAATACCCGTTAACTGACAAGGTGGATTATTGTGCTCTTTGTGCAATGATAGGAAGCACTCTGAGCAGAAAGGACAGAAACCAGAAGCCCACTTCAAACAAATATAAGACATGGGACTTCCTTTGCCTTTTGTCCAGAGGCATTAATCTCTTAAAAATAACAAGTCTTTGCAAATTTCAGTGTATAGTTTTCAAAAGGATGGGCATAAAGTGTACTTTCCAAATCATTATCATTTTTCAGCTTCTTGGTATCCTTTAAAAAGGACTGAATCAAGTGAACGTAGTGTATTTTGTAAACCCTTCTGTGCTGAAATGCTAACCCTGTGAACTGGGTTAAATCTTCTTTTACTAACGCTGTGAACCAGGTTAAATCATTTTTTACTAACACCATGAACCAGGTTAAATCTTCCTTGACTGACTGTCCACAAACAAAAACTCCTTCTGCAGAACAGACTGAAGCAACAATCAGACACGTTGACATGCAGGACGTGAGTACTTCACCATCCTCACCTGGTAAATCTGACTGATCTGGGCTGCAATAAACTTGGCCTTATAGATGATTCCATCTGTCCACTGCAGCTGAACCACCTCGCCCTCTGGAGGGGGTCCCATCTGGATACAGTCTCTGCTCTGAAGACAAAAGAGTGAAGGAGGTCAGAAGCCAACACCCACAAAGCTCAGGAACTATGTAAACAGGGCTGTTAAACTCACCGCCCAAGGAAGTCGCTGCGTGATGTATTATTAAGCACAAGTAAGTTTCTGCACTTGTGATTAATTGCAGTCACCTCAAACAAAACCATTAACCAGGGAGAGACCAGAAATAAACACTGTCACCTCCTTCTGGTGACAGTGCCCAGCTCTAGGGAATTTCTCATTACAAATCTCCAAAGATCCGATCGCCTACATCCACAAAACCGAGTGGGGTGACCTGCTCCGTTTCACTCGGTGAAGCAGTGGCACAATCAAGAAGAGAAGGCACGAGATGACATCTCAGCCTCTTCTCAGATCTTCCTGCTATTAAGTGAATTCCCTGTTTTGAACCAGAAGCGCTCGCAGACAATCTGCTTCCCCCATGAATCACGCTTGTCAGTTGAAAAAATAAGATTATTCAACCGCAAAACAAACAGGATGCAACTTAAAACAAACACTGCTTTCTGTTAAGTCATCTCATGGAGCAAAATCACCTCTTGGTAAAGGAACAAGCAAAATGAAATGAGATAATGTCATAAACAAGAACAATAATGAAGAGCAGTATGAGATTTTCTATGGAAGCAGCAACTTGACTTTAATTTATTCTTTTTTTAAAAACAAATTTTTACTTCACTGTTCCACCCCAAAGAGCCTAGAAGAGGAATGCAGAGGAATGCACTTTGTACTCAGCTACAAGGGTAATAGTCTGGGCAGAGAGCTGCTTACAATAATGCTTTCTGGGTAAACGTTGTCACTGTAGGAACCGTCATCAAAGTTTACTTCGTAGAAAGTCTGTGTGGTCATGCCAATCACTTTACACCTGTAGTAGAGTCCGTTCCGGTTCTTTGTGATCACAGTCTGTCCGAGGGTCACTTCCCGTCGAAATGGAATCTGCGTTAGAAAGAAAAAGGAATAAATTTGCCATTTGCGATCAGAAAAGCTGCGTCAAAAACACAGGCCCAGAGAAACTGCCCTACAAGAAAACCAAAATAATATTAAAAGAATAAAAACAACCAACCAAAACCAACCACAAACCCAATCAAACCGATAACATCCAAACCCAAGCCACATACATTCTGGTTAGCTGCTTTGTGTTTGAAGCAAGTGATGGACACAACGTAGGGCCAGTCGTCTGGCTCCATGGGCACGCCGGCGGCGTGCGCGCAGGTGACGTGGAAGGAGGTGGAGCAGTGCTCGTAGGAGCACTGGATGCAGGCACCAGACACTTTCTTCATCCGTTTCCGACAGTACACACATTTCTAAAAAGAAACACAGGTCAGGGTTACGCAGGCAGGGCAAGAGCAGCTTTAACGCAACGGACGGACGGGACGGCACCCCGTGACCTGACACGGTGGAAAAGTCTGTGTCGTTTGTGTCCAGGGCCAAGAAGCTACAGTCAAAAATGGTGATGTTTGCTGCTGAGAGGTCAAGTCCAACGCTTCCAGATTTGCCTATATGCACTTGCCTAGAATCACTCATAAGCCAAGAAGCTACAGCAGATGCTAATGCGTCATTGCCTTGACTGTGACAACATCTACAGCAGTCTGGCCCTCCAGAACCATGCTGGACTCCGAAGCAGATTTAAAACCACTTTGAGACTGTGTTCACAGGAGGGCAAGACACACAGCAGTGTTATGGGAGAACTGCTACAGCTCAATACTCATCCTCCTTAGATATGAAATCAGAGTCACAGAACTGTTTTGGTTGAAAGACACCTTTCAGTTCATCAAGCCCAACTATTCCCCCAGCACTGCCAGGGCACCACTGACCCCTGGCCCTCAGCACCACAGCTTTGAAACCACTCCAGGGATCACGGGGATTCCACCACTGCCCTGGGCAGCCTGAGACAGCCCTGGACAACCTTTTTGGGGAAGACGTTTTCCTAACATCCAACCTAAACTTCTCCTGGTGCAACCTGAGGCCATTTCCTCATCTCCCAAGGAACAAGCAATAGGACACCCAGCTCCACCCTCCTGTCAGGGAGCTGTCGAGAGCCAGAAGGTCTCCCCTGAGCCTCCTTCTCTCCAGGCTCAACAAGCCCAGGTCCCTCAGCTGCTCCTCACCACCCTTGTGCTCCAGCCCCTTCCCCATCTCCGTTGCCCTTCTCTGGCCACGCTCCATGACAGATTCCAGCTGAAACTCCATCATCAAGAACAGATGAGGGATGGTGACGGGCATGGGGACAGCGAGACGACATGGCATTCAGGGTGACTTTGCTCTGAACACGTGCTGGCTCCCAGAGACGTGTCCCTCCAGGATGTCCTGCACAATAGCTCTGCTTCAGCAGCAAAGAGCTCGCGTTGATCCTGCTGTCGCTTTGGGCAGCCGCCGGCTTCCTGCGGGCACGTTCACTGTGAGCAACATCCGACAGGGAAGGGACGTTGGAGGGAGCTTCACGTTTTCCATGCTGTGGCCGCAGGATGAATAACAAAGGAAAATGGAAGGAGAGAGGGTGTGCGTGTCGGCGTCGCTGCTCAGAGCTGGCCGGTGCGTCCCATGTCCCACCAGCCCGGTGGGAACCCCTGTGCTTTCCTGATGGTGCCTTCTCTGCCCCTTACCCTCCAAAGTCATTAGGTCTAATTTGTTCTCCAGCTGCTCCAAGGGCTGACACTGGTTGCAGTGAGGCTCTACTGGGCTCTACTGGGCCAAGGTTTCTGGGCATGGAGACAAAAGGAGGTGGTGGCTTTTGTCTAAGCTGCTGTTTAGCTCTCTGAAGCTTTAGCAGATACCTGTGTATCAAAGCACGGGACAATGGTTCCCTCCCTCCTCTCTGGATCTGGCACCACTCTGCTCGTGTGCCATAGGGCACTTGCTCCTCCCAGGCCTCTGGAAGATCTGGAGCTGGGGCTTTGGGTGCTTTAAACAAGACTTTTTTCGCCAAGCGTGTCAGACGATACTGCTCTCCTACCTGCCAACTCTTCATTAAATCTTTATACTTTGGGAAGCCTTTCACAGCAGACACACTCCAAGCATCCTGCCTGTCCGAGGGCAGCAGGCAGGAGCGGTTTGCTAACTCAAAAGGATTTCCAGAAGGAGGAGAGTCCCAAGTCCTGAACAAGCTCCTGACTGAAGGACATGGTGCGTGACCGGACCCCTCTGCGGCACTGGGACGCGTGGAGCTGAGCCTGGCCCGGCTGCGGGGGCAGCCTGGGGCTCGCTGTGGCACTGGCTGCATGTCCCACAGCCCTGGAAGAAGCTTGGGGCTCTGTTGGACACGGTGGACAGCAGATTAGCAGGTGTGACGTAACATCCAGTTTGGCTTTGACCAGAGCACCTGGGCTGCCCTGGGCTGCGGAGGCACCTCAGCCAGCCAGGCTCTGAGGAGCGTGCAGTTCACGCGGGCTGGGCACTCACGTTTAGATGATTTCCTTGGGGAAGACCTGTGTGTGCACAGCCCTAGCAAACCAATATGATCCCAGTAAAACACGTCTGCTTCCAAAAAAAAGAGCTTTCATGGGTCAAGAGAAGAGGAAACCAAAGAGCCCTCGACAGTGATTCATGCGCAGTCCCTTCCCCGCTCGTCCTCTCGTGACGTGCTCCTTCTCCGCTCCGCGTTCCTCTCCTCTGACCACCCGCTGTTCCCCCGGGCTGCTCCATCACCCTTCCTCCCTCCTCAGCCTCACACGCACTTTGGTCCCGGGTGGGAGTGTTGGTTTGGCAGAGGGACCGACTCGGGGCCTTTCACCCCAGCGGCATCAGCCTGTACTTTAGAGCCCAGTACAGGACACAGACAGTCAACCTTTTCAGTCCCATAAGGTGGCCCCTGAAGGAATGACAGCCTGATGGAAATCCCAGTCCCTGGCTCGTCAGTAACCCTGGGCTTGTCTTGCTTACTCCTTGACTCCATCAGTCCCGATCTGCCAAAGGCTACCTGGCTGAGCCTTCTGCCGGCCCCGGGGACAGACAGGGATGCCTGCACGCCTCACAAAAAGGAAGGGACTATTTGTGCTTTGTTGCTCACCACGGAACCTTACAAAGGAAATGAAAGGAGCCGAGAAGGGCCCCAAAGAGGACACCTGTGTCTGAAGGAAAACCACAGGGCATGAAAAATTGGAAGCATTTCCTAAGAGGACAGAGAGTGAGGATTTAGCTTTAGTGAGAACGTCTTGATTTGCCTAAATACTCGAGTCCCTTATTCAATTACTGTCCTGTTGAATAACAGTGGTCAGCAAAGGGATCAAAACCGTGTCGTTCTAGATTGTAAAGGACACTTGGGAATTCAGTGGTGAGGGATAAGCTGCAAGCCAGAAATGTCCCAACAGGAGAATGACAAAGTTCAGGGGGTACAGAGGGACCTGGCCAGGCCACAGATACCAGAGGCAGTGCTCGCTCGGGGCAGGGGCTGCAGCCTGGTCCCAAAGAGCCAAACGCCTCTGATGTGTTCCCACCAAAAGGATCTTCCCCCTGCCACAGGCTGGGCCCTGCAGAAGCAGAAGTGCCACTGCCCATCCCACCAGCCAGGGACATGGTACAGCACGGGCAGGTTTCACACCCTGACCACAGCTGCCTGGCTCCAGGGCCAGCGCCAGTTACTTAAAAGCAGCAGTTTCTCTAAACTGCAGATTTGCAATAGAAACTGAAGTGCCACAGTGCGCAGGACGGGAGAGAGCAGTGTCCCTGCTGTCCCTGCTGTCCCTGCTGCTGGCCACACAAGCAGCTAAAAGCCACCCCAGGGAGACCTGCCAGCACAAAAGCCCTTTCTTTCCTCTGGGGTGGTTCTCCAGTCCCCTCACTTAAAGCAGCAGCGACCCAGCCTGGGTCATCACTCCACTCCTCCGCTCCCTTCCCGCTCTCCCAGCAGCAGCTGGGCTGGGGGCTACAAGGGACTGAACCCCTTGAGCAAACGCCGGTAACAGACCAACCACCGAATCCTTCCAAGCATCACGGAGACGAGCTCTGACCCAAACCTGTACCTCTACCACTCTTTTATTTTCAAGTGGCACATGTCACAGAAGGGACACATCACCTCTCCTCACCACACACCTCCCACCCGGCCTGTACGTGCGACCTTCAGCCCCTTCCAGCCGCCTGCCCTGAGCGAGGGGACACCCGGGTCCACCCCATGCTCCCATCACCGTCGGTTATCGCAGATGACACATTTCTTGCCTGGGGGATCCAAGACGCTGCCTAAGGTGCAGCTTTCCATGCAGGGAAAGCTGTGACCCATATTCCGAGGCCTGGCATCCTTCCTGCGGCGGGGCAGTGCAGCCCGCGCTTCAGGAGCACCGGGGCTCTCCTCGTCACACCCGGGGAACTACGACCTGATGCCTCGGGGGAGGGTTTGGTGACCTCTTTCTAGAGGAGCTGGGAGCCAGGTTCCTGCAGAAAGCTCAGAGCTGGAGAGGAACCCTGGCTGAGCAGGAACCCAGAGGCTAAATGGGAAGGACTGGGAGTCAGAGCTACTTCAAAGTCTGTGCTGATATGAAATCCATCCTACAGGTGGGACACCTGATCAGAAAGGGCTGGTTAATGTTTAATAAGTCACAAAAACATCCTGTGGCAGAGGCGCGGAGCTTCCCGCCCGCGGGGGCACTCACCGTCCTCGTGGCCGTGCAGGTTCTGCGGGCTGCGCATGCTCTCGTCCTGGCTGGGGCTCAGGCTGGAGTTCAGGTGCTGGTCAGCTGAGATCCATGTGGAGTCGTTCATATCAAAGTCCTCGCTGCTCACCGACGTCTCATCCTGGAGGAAAGCAGGAAAGGGTTAACTGGCTGAGCTGTTTTCTTCCCTCCTTTCTCTGGCTTTAACATCTCACCCATCTCCTTCCCACAAACAACTGGGTCGCAGCTCCTGCCCCCCAAGAGCATTTGCTGGCCCCTCGGCGCTCTCCAAGGCCACGGCCAGGGCCCTTCAGCCCTTCCCGCGGAGGGAGCCGGGCTCTGCTTCCTGCCTGAAGACAGACGTGCCTGAGCAATGGCACTGTCTCTAATTGAGGACAATTAGAAGGAGCTCGCATCCTGTAGGAGCGGATGGCTGAGCCCTGGAGTTTACCCTTTAATCTCCATCCACCCCAGCGTGTTTCTGGGAGCTGGCGACGGGGGCAACTCCATCCAAACGGCTCCATAAAACACCTTGGTCTCTTTCGAGCTCAAATCGTCTGCTGCCACAGGAACCACCAGAGGACTGGGCCCAGCAGGGAGTGGCCGGTGGGGCAGGTCTGGGCAAGGGCACCAGTCCCCACAGACCTGCACTGCCCGATGGTGCAGAGGAGGCTCCTGGAGCAGAGTCCCCAGGGGCTGGGAGCAGCCCTCTCCGAAGGGAGACTGCCAGCGTACCCTCATCAAAAATGGCAACACGCACCTTGGCAAGGGGCTGAGAGACCGAGGTCGCCTGCGAGGCAAGGACACCCCAGCTCAGGCTGGGAAGCCCAGCCAGTCTCCCTGATGGCATAGATGACATTCCTCTCTCCCACTCCTGCAGCTGAAAGGACATTTTCTCTCTCCCTCTCTCTCCCTTCTCGCTAACCTTTACAGTACTTCGAGACACAGCCCTTGGATCACTTCCAGCGCCGGAAAGGTCAGCCACAGGATTTCAAAACCATCATCATAAAGGCAGCACAGAGATCCTGAATGAGAGGAGGGGCTGCAGGACCTCCCCGGGCTGAACTCTCCGAATATGCAGCTTGGGAGGAAGCAGATACGTGTTCCCATATGAACACGGTCCCACTGGTGATCACTTTATCTCCTTCCTCTCCCTGCTCCCCTCCCAAAGCAACGGGCAGAGTGGCCCTGGAGTGCAGGGGAACACCAAAAATATTTCCAGAACCACTTTCAACTGCGCTTTCCTTTGATTGAAACATTTCAAAGGCTTCTAAACTCCCTGCTCTTTTTTTTTAATTTTATTTTTTCTCCCCCCCCCAGGTCCTGAGATAAAATACAATCCCCACTCCCTTTCCGTGTAAGAAGCAATTGGCAAGCGCCCCTGCGACCCACGCCTGCGCCCCGTAAAAACTGCCCTGTCTGGCTGCCACTGGCTGACAGTTTTTATTGTGAACAAACAAATGTCTTTAAAGACAGGTTTGTGCTTTTCCTCCCCGCTCCTCATCCCCACAGACACATCTGCTGGCTCAGGGCTCGAGCCTGCCCCCAGCCTGCTCCCTCCATGTGCCTCCCGGGGAGTTTCCTGGAATTTACAGCTTGTGAAACCCCTCATGAAGCAACAGACAGACAGAGCTCAGCAGCCCCGTGTGCACCCACCAATACCCCCAGACCCGCTGCCAGCCCTGTGCCCAGGTGGAGCAGAGCAGGAGAGGCGGGGAGGAGGGAGACTCAGTGTCCCCGGCCCCGCACAGCACCTGGAGCAATCCTGCCTCTCCAGAAACTCCATCTTGTATGTACAGGAGCAGAACTGCAAAGGTCTCCCTGTTGCAAACTATAAATAGTCTCTCCATTGTAAGCATCTGCAGGGAGGCAGCCACCCTAATATCTGGCCTTCGTCGCAAGGCTTACCCAAGATTACTGTCACAGCTTAACAGACAAACGCAAATGCCAAGGTCCTTGCTGCCCACAGTCCCTCACCTGCCCGGTGAGGAGGAGGAGCCCTGGGAGAGATGTTTTCGGAAAGCCTCTGGCTCAGGCACAGCCTCTGCACGGCTCAGCTGCAGAGGACACCTGGCCTCGGCACCCAAACCCCCGCCCGGGAGGCACCGCGCTCTCCAGGCGCTCACGTGCAGCAGGCAGGACACCTCGCGCGCCGGCTCTGCAGAGTGCTCCACCAACGCGTGCAGTAACAGTTGCCCGTTATTAGAAATACTCTGGGTATCAAACCAGAAACTGATAAGCTATAAATGACTCCAGTCAAACAAGGCCATCGCACGGCCACCAGTCCAGGATCCAGCCACCACCAGAAAGAGCAGGTTGCTGTGGTGGGACCCTGCCAGGCGGCCCCATCCCCATGTCCCCAGTGTCACCTCCTGCTTTCCAGCCACTTTTCTGCTTTTCCGCACTAACAACCTTGTCCAAAATGCCAACAGAACTGCCCTGGGGCAGCCCCACAGCTCTGCCCAGGCTGGGGTGCCCCGGGAGCTCCTCACGCCTTTTGTGCCTCTTCCCTAAGGCAGGAAAAACACCCTGACCTCAAGCGTTGGGACACCAGAGGCTACCAGCAAGCTCCCGCCTCAGGACAGCTCTTGGAGATCAAAGGCCGAGCACCGTGACCTCCTTGTACCGCCCGTCAGTGCCAGCAGCAACTGCTGGCACTGTCACCCTCGAGCCAGGGACAGTCCCAGGGGCAGGAGGCCTCAGCAGCAACACCCGGAGCACCGGCTGCCCCACCGCGGCCCCAGAGCAGCCCCGTTTCAGTCGGCTGGGGCAGAGGGACAGCAGCACAGCACGCGTCCCGGCCGCAAAACACGGGACACCAGAGTGGGATCGAAATTTCTGGCTGGGAGGGCAGCTCTGAATCTCCCCTGGATGCCAATACCTGGCTGGAGGCTGAGCCTCGAAGCAGGCTCCGCAGAGCAGCCAAACAAGGGAAGCGTTTCCCAACAGCAGCAACAGCTACGACTCGGAGCAATACGGTAAATCTAATCTACCCTTCCACCCGCTTTTGGCTTGCAAGTCAGGCAGCTCATTCTTTTTCCTCTCTGGGTTCTCAGGAGAATTCTCTCTGCTAATTTCTTCTTTCCTGTAAACAAACTTCAAATGAAACTTTCATTAGAAAACAGAACGCAATCCATTACCAGCGCCTGTCTCGGGACCGGCCGCCTTTTCCCCAGTTCCACGCCACCCGTGGCACAGATGGAAGCGACAGTGGCTGCCCTGACCAGCCAGCCCAGAGATGAACCCCGAACCCCGGTGCTGCTGCTGCCACCCTCCTCCTTCCTGCCTTTCCCAGCTCTCCGGAGAGATCTCCTCGCCCCGCAGTAAAGTCCCATCGCTTTGTTTCCAACGTTCAAGGGATTGAGCGATCAAGGGTCAGGCAACGTGCGTGCAGCTCCTCTTCTGCAAGGGGAAGTCAGATCCTGCTGGTGCATTCACAGGCCACACCCAAACATCGAAGCCGGGCTCCCGGCACCGCACAGGGTTTGGAAAACAATATCCTTGCTCCTCTCCTTATCTACAGTCCAACATTCACAGCTGCTCGGCAGGCACTCGCAGCCAACATTTTCTGACCAGCAAAGGCAACCCTGGTGTGTGCAAGACTCACACTCAGCATTTCTCTCCCGCTTTTCCACGCACCGATCTTCGAGCACCACGCGTGCACACATCCGCTGAGCCTCTCAACTTCCCTCCGAGTTAGGAAAGTATTATAGAGCTGGAACCCCCGAGTCCTGACAGCCACCCTGGCTGGTCCGAGAACAGAGAGTCGCCGGCAGATCCAGGAACACCACCGGTACCTCTTGGTACAGACTGCGAGGCTGTAACTGCCAGACACCATTTCTTCACCAGTGGCTTTCCTTCCTGGAGAGCAACCTCCCATCGCGTGGGCTGGAGCAGGGCAGGGGGGAAGCTACTCTTATAACCGTACCTTGTAAACATATGCAAGGCTATCGGTAACCTGCTTATTTTACAGCCAGGCTCAGTTTCTCAGGGACTGCCTTGCAAGTCTCTCTCCAGTCATTTACATGCTGTGCCTCACACTTAATATTCCAGGCTCTGAATCTCAGGACGGTTTATTTTCTCTCTTTGAGTCCTTTTATTTTAAAACGTGTCCTTTCACGCCGCAGCCTACCATCCCGGTGGGATTTCCTTCGGCGGAGCAGGAACCGAGGCTGTGTGCCGTGCAGCCTCCCCAGCGCGCAGCCACGCTCAGCTTCCCACCAGAAGCAGCCGTGTTTTTAGAGTCAACAAAAGGCAACGCGTGACTGCCAGCCCCCGGAGCTGCTCCAGCGCCGTGCCAGCCGCGACCTGCCCGGCACAGGCAGCCCCCACACCTGCCAAACCTGGCCAGGGCAGAGTGGCTCCCGCCGCGACCCTTGGGGACGAGCTCTCAGCAAGGCAGCTTCACCTCCATCTCAGCCACTGTTTAAACTCAGCCCTCTGAGCATGCCAAGAAGGTATTGAACCAGATTTGACCCTAACTTAACCAGTTCGGCGCAGAGAAAGGCTCACTAATGGAAGATAAAACACTCCAGGTCAAAGATTGATACTGCAGCCGCAAATACTGTGGTGGTCATTGCTTCCAGGAGCCCGAGGAGCCTTAAAGCACAGGGGTGGACGCTGGCCGTGGGCTGTGACTGCGCTGCCTGCTTGGGTGTGCGATTCACACACCTACAGAACACCCCCAGCGCTCTTTGTCAGGTCACTTACGTCCTTATTTGCTGCCACTGCTGCCGATTGCTACGGGACGTGGCAAAACCGAGTATTTGTCAGTTCCCAAAATCGGGCAAAAGAGTTAATCGGAAAGGCGAACGGCAAATGGAAGAGGAAGGGAGGATCAACGCCTCCTCCCCCTCCCCCTTCTCTAGGCTCTTATGAGAACACCCCCCCCCAGCAGTGTTCCCACCGCCCCAAAGTAGAGCGATGCTGCGCGGGGTGCTGGGGGGGCCGGCCCCGGCAGCCTCTGCCCCCCCCGCGTTCCTGCTGTTCAGCGGGGAGGTGCTGAACCGGAGCCCCGGCCCGCTGCGTTCGTTCCCCCCACCCCCGGTGCCCCGCAACCGCCTCCCCAGCACCTGAACTCGCTGCCGGGCAGGCGTTTGCTGTTCCACGCGAGGCGGGGACTGTGTCGCGATACCGATAAGCCGGGCGGTGTGAGAGGGCACTTTGCTCTCACCGGGAAGCAGGTATCGGGGGCTGGTTTTAGAGGAGGGGTCCGAGCAGAGCATCACCGAGAGGCCGAGAGTCCCCCTACCCCCGGCGGCCGCGGGACCCGCCGTTTTCTCCGGTGGGACGCGGTTCCCACGCGTGTCTCCCCGCAGCAGCAAGGTGCCCGGAGCCGGGCCGAGCGGCCCCGTCCCCCGTTCCGCCCCCCTCCCCGGTAAATAAATAAATAGACCCGCGATGGAGACCTGGCCCGCCGGGGCCGGCGCACGGGGCTCAGCGTGCGGCGGGGATTGACACGTAAGTAGGGCTTTACCTCCAGGGAGGCGGCTATTTCCAGCACAATCCCCGCCCGGGGCCGGAGCCGGTTCGGCGATGGCGGCGCGGGGCCGGTGCCCGGGAATGGATGGGGCCGGAGCTCTCCCGCCGCCGCCTCCTCCCACTTTCTGCCTCGCTTTTGCGCTCTCCCGGGGAAGGGGGAGCCGCGCCGGGAAGGACGCGCCAACCTCCCCCCCCCCAGCTCCGCTTCCCCCTCCCCACCACCGGCCAGGCGACCCGCAACTTCCCGGGGTAGCGGGGGCGGTGCGGCCGCTCCCCCCGGAGTTGGGGCCGGGCCCCGGGGCCACCC
>JANIJG010026034.1:72256-108911 GCA_024611175.1 Megaceryle torquata
TGTTCCCCTTTGGGGAAGGAGGGGGGGTTAACAGAGAGCGGCTGTTACAGGTCTAGCAAGCTGCCCTGACCCTAAACTGAGTGCTCCCATTGTTACACACAACAAATAATCTTCTAATTTTAGAACTTACCTTTCTCCCTCTGCTTTGGTGATGATTTCTTTCTTTTTTTTTTTTTCCTCCCTACCCTCTCACATGTTGATTTCTGTGTCTCACTGGAATCCTCAGCAATTCATGGAGATAGAGCCCGAAATGCTCGCTATGGAGACCATAGTCCCAGTCTACTTTGCAGTGGAAGATGAAGAGCTGCTGTCTATCTACGAACAAACACGGGCTGCTTCTGCATCGCAGGGTTCGGCCTCGGCCGCAGAAGGTGAGTTCTGAGAAGGTTTAGAAGAGGACAGGCTGTGATCCGGGAGCCGTCTGCTGTCAGATGCAGCAGGAACCCCTGTTCTCCTGCCATTGCATTTATTCTGTCTTTGTTAAAGTGCTTTGGGATTTAATGGAAGGAATCAGTGTGACTGTATTGGGTCTGACTGAGCTGAGTCAATCTCCCCCGAGCAGCCCTCCCCGGGCTGTGCTTTGCCCGGGGAGCTGCAGAGGTGCTGCTCACAGCCCCGGTTGTGGCTGCTGCTGGGCAGGGCTCGCGCAGCGCCGGGGCCGGTTTCCAACATTCCCCCAGTGGGATGGGGGGGACGAGACACGACTGGGGCAGCTGACCCAAACTGGCCCAGGGGATATTCCAGACCCTGTGACGTCAGCTGAACTATAAAAGCCAGGGAAAGGAGGAGGGGGGACATCAGTTTGTCCCCTGAGTAACCACTGCATGTTTGGAGCCTGGCTTCCCGACAAGGCCCAGCCAGCAACTGCTGATGGGAAGCAGAGAATAAATCTTTGTTTTCTTTCACTTCCTCAAGCAGCCTTGTTTTGCTTTTCATTAAACTGCTTTTGTCTTAGCCCACAGGTTTCATCTTATTTTCTGCCCCCTGGTCCAGCTGAGAGGAGGGGGGGAAGTGACAGAGGGGCTGGGTGGGCACCTGGTGGCCAGCCAAGGTGAAACCAGCACAGAAAGAAAGGGAGACGGGTTCTGCCCAACTCCTTCACGTCACCAGGCTCTGCCCCACGCCCCAACGAAAAAAACTCACAGTCACTTCTTCTGAATTAACCAAAGTCGCCATGTTTACACCAAAGATTAATTTGGCCTTTTTACTCAAACGAACAAAAGCCAGGAAATTCAAAGCCAGAGCCCTAGTGCTGCCAGACTGTGTTTCTCAGTATTTAATAAGCTAGGCCTTTATCGCTCTGTAAACCATGTTCAAAAGCTAGATAAGCACCACAGCAACGTGCACAGCAGGAACGCAGCTCTGAAAGCAAGTCAATAGCAATGAGATCTCATTATTAAACTGTCAATATCTAATTCTCCCGCCAGCAGGGACAACTGCTGATATACAGCGTGCTCAATATGGCCTCTCGAGGGAGCATTAACCCTCCAGGATCAGGAATCTGCCTCCATTGCTGCAGAGTCTTCCATGCCAGAAGGATCAGCATGGACCTAATGACACCCCAGTGGCGAGAGAAACTCCTTGTGATAGGCAAAAGAGCTGCACCAATGGAATATTCCGAGCAAATATGATCAAAGGATAAAGAAAAACATGAGTGAGAGTGAACTGTAGAAGATCATGGAACAGGTGAAAATGCAGAAGATCAAGAAGTGTGGGAGATGGGATGGACAAAAGCGCCAGTGCCAAGGGATGTGGTAAAGCAGCACGTGTAGATTTAAAGACATTTTCCATGGGAGGGGAGGTAGCAGGAAGAGAGAAGGAGGAAAAAAAAAAAAAATCTTCAGAATAAATGCACAGTGGAGAGTCAGGTCATAGCTGAGAGTAAGAAATGGGCTGTCTCCTGCATGATGAACGCTGCAATTCATTTACTCCACTGAGGAATGACAGCTAATTATTCCAAATTTCCACGTCATATATAATTTACGCGCACAGGCCCGTAAAACACCATTAATCAGGACGCGTGCAAACAGCATTCTTTAAAATGATGCAACACCCACAAAGGGACTGAGGAGTCTTTGCCTGAAAGGGGAGGTCTGGTGCATGCTCAAAGCACAGGAGATACCTTTAAACAGATCAGTGCAACTCCTTGTTACCTCAGCCCTCACAAAGTTCCTTAAAACAATACAAACATATTAAAAAATAATAATAATAAAAACAATAATCACAACTAAGCTCTACCCCCCTCTTTCCTCCTTTACCTTCATCCATTTACTTCAACTGTCCTCAGCCTTCACATCATTCCTTCTACCCTTTTCCCACCTTTTTCAGCAGCCAAGGCCATCTCTCCAGGTTTATCTAGTGCTGCACCATCTCCGTCAGCGCCAAAGCCAGCGCCTTTGAGTCACCTTCACTTTATCTTTCTGAAGGCAGCTGCACCCCTCCAAAGCACAGACACCCCCCACCTCCTCCCCTGACTCCTCAGGTGCTCCACAAAGTACCTGCAAACGCCCATAAAGAATCCTAAAACTCTCCACAATGGCTCCTGAGCGTGTTTCTCTGCAGAGTCTTACCCACCTTAACTCTCCTTTGTACTTCACACACCACACCAGCTCTGCCTTTCCAGTCTGCCATCCAAATGAAACTGGTTTAATCTTTGCCTAGTTGATAACTAAAACCCATTTCAGTTTTAGCTCGAGGGAGTTTATTTGCTTTCTTTCCTGCAGTAAACGACGCTCACAATGCCACGTTGTATGTGGTGACAATACCAAGCAACCAAGCGAAGCGTTTAAAGCTGGGCTTTAACAAGAGCTCAGCTACAAGCCAGGCGCTTGATAACTTCAGCGTAAGCTGCCTGTAAATCACATCTTTAGACACATCTTTTTTACTTCATCTAAAAACTCTCCATCTTTCCTGAGATGAGAAGAAAAGAGGAGGTGCAAATGGAACAGAGCGTTGAAGAAATCAACAGAACTGTGATGTTTTAACTGAGGAATGAAGCAGAAAGTTGTGTAGTAGGTCTGTGCAGAGGCTTTGGATGGCAGAGCCACCACTGTGGAGCAGGACAAAGCCACAGAGCTTTATGCACGCTACCCACCTGGCTCTATAGGATTGCAAGGCAGGTACAAAAGAGTTAAAGAATTAAGTCGTGTTTCCTTGTGAGGCTCCATTAAGCAATACAAGTGAGTCTTGTGTAAAAGGATTTTTAGTTCATCGTTACAAGTGCTGGTAATGAAGAGGATGCATGCTGGAAATGTCAGATGATCCATAAAGAACCGCTGCTGCAAGATTTATCGCACTCGCATCACACTGCTCCATCACTCCACCTGAATAATGAATGCTTTTTACATTCACATTTGTGTACGAAACCCATTTGCACAACAGAGAAATAACTCTGGGAGCAGACGGACTCTTCCTCCTCTCTCACCCAGACCCTGGCTGGGCTGCCTGCACTAAAAAGCTGAGCAGTGAACAAATCCATCACTGCTACATCACCTGCCCTGTACCGCACTCCCAACCGTCGCCCGGCTGACGTCTGTGAAAAGAAAAAAGCAGCAAAAGCACAATTTATTTTGCAATAACACACTGTAGTGATGGGGCATTAACTAACATTAAGATTAATTGCTTTGAGCTAATGAATCATCCATTACTAATCCCTCAGATGAGGTTACGCAAGGAAATAACAAGTTGTCGCTGGACTAAATCCTTTGCAGGGTCTTGCCTCGCAGCCACGGTCACAAAGAAATGTTTATTGATTCCATCAAGAGATTTCTTGATAGAGGAAGAGAAATATTGTAAAGAAAGACAAATCAAATTACAGATGAACAAGCCAGCAATGTTGTCTAGTTGCCAGGTCCCTTCACACTCCTGCCGTGCTGGACTTGCAGTAAATGAAGCTTCTGGATTAGTTTAGCCCTGACTGTGAGGTGGGTAAGTGTTGGGCTCTGCCAAGGGTAAGACCACACTCCTAGGAAGTAAAGGCAGATCCGGGAATCACAGCTTGTCTGTGCAAAGACCAAGGCAGTACCTCAGAAGACATCCAAATGACACTGTTCCTCCTGGTGCTTTGTTGAAAATAAAAGCGAAAACATCACCTCGAATCTCAGCTACTCGATGATCCCCAGACAAAGGTTTTCTGTCTAGTTAAAGCTTGTTTGTTTTTTTTTTTCTTTTTTTTTTCTTTTCTTTTTTTTCCTCCTGGCTCTTGTTCACAAACATTCTCTCCAGGTAAAAGACACCTACCAGTTTCCATCTCTGCTCTGGAATAGCGCTGATGTCCACAGGATGACGCTCTATTACATTGAGGAATCGGGCTTCGGGGACAGCAATAGCACAGATTATGTGGACCCACCTGGGAAAAAAGGCAGAGAGACAAATCAGAGTCTACCATCATATGAATTAAATACTCAAGAGGGCAGTTAACATTTCTCTGACTCCTTCAGTATCGAGGCATATTGATGGTGGTTGGCAGCCTTGGCACCATTACCAAGTGATCGTTAATCACAGCTGCACAAGGTAAATGTCTCTGGAACAACAGGGATCAACCTTATGCATCTGATCCTGCACGATCTAAATGTTCTTTGAGAAGACTTTTCTCTGAGTGAGAACCAAATTCAACAAGAGTTCAGAGCCACATTATCTCTGCTACTGAGAAGCCTGGTGAAGAGTGAAGGAAGCACAGTTACTCAAGCCAAGACAGTGAGTAGCAGTTACCTCCGTAACACCAAAACTACCTCAGCAACAAGACCAAATTCACAACACTAGAAGATGAGATGCAGTATGGAAGGAAAAAATTACTAAAACCCATCACTTACCGCCCATCAGTGGTCATTTGAAGAGCTCCTCCCCTGAGATTACACAGGCAACATTCCTGTAGGAACAAAACTCCTTCAGAACAGGACAAAAAAAACCTCTACTAGCCTGCCTGTCTTTCCCAAAAAATGACTAGAGCCCATCTGGGATACAAAGGCAAACTCCCAGCACCCATCTCTGTTCAAGCATTCAGTTAATCCCCCCAGCAGGTTTTGGGTTGGCCCCAGCAGAGTCGATGCTTACCGCTGCCCATGCGTTGGCTGAGCACCGCGAGCAAGACCAACCTTCATTCACCAAGTCTGGACGTATTCCGTAACAGCCTGAAAGAGAAGGAGTTACAGCCTTCAGAGTATCTCTAGCATTGACTTCTTGACTTTTCAATTCAGAAGCATCTTTAAAAATCAGGTGTAGCATTTGAGTAACTACTTTCATTTGTCTCAGCTTGGACAAAAGACATAAGGAATTTGACTTTGAGGGTGGGGGCACAGAGTTTGGGACCAGCAGCTCTAAAAAGGAACCAAAAATCCACACACATGTAACTCTCAACATCTGATTTTTTTTTCTCTTTTGAAAGAACTACAACAGCAGTAGGTTGATCCTTCAGGCAAGAACGGGGCTCAGATGTGATGCTACTACTGCTGGGATGCACTCACACATCAAAACAGGTAAGACCGCTGAGTTTTAGCCTGACTGAAGCAGTCATCTTTGCTAAGTGGTGTTATGAAGAAGGACAAAATCCATCAATATTGCAAGGAAATTAAATAGAAGCATTTCACATATTTAACAGTGTGTTCTGGTCTAACATTCTGTGAAACTAATACTAATTTCTGGTTATATGAAGTGCTAGAAACACCTGACTTTATCAAGCGTCAACAACTCGAATATTCAAGCACCAAATCCTCCTACTGCTTCTCTGCAGCACTAAAATAGTGGTGTTATGCTCATTATAAAGACAGGGAAATAAGACCAAAACAGCCCTTAAAAATCCATAAAAGGGCCTGAGGTTTGCCACCACCACCAACAGGGCCAAGACATACAAATAAATTTGAAAAATTGGATCTAGGTGATTCCCAAAAACCCCGTAGCAGAAAATTAAACACATCACAGATCGCTGGCCAGCATCGCAACTAACACAGAGTTCATCCCATGGCCTTACCTAGCCTAACAACACTGAACATAAAATTGCAGCCTGGGAGTCTCCAATTACTGAATTAAACTTAAAAGAAAGCACCGAGACTGCCACAATAACCTGATTTATAAAAATCACCCACTTAACCAGATAAACATTATGTCAAAAAAAGTCAATAATATAGATCCCCAGCTGGTTTCCACATCTGAAGTCTCTTTTTATTATATGGCAAATGAAGAAAGCAAATTCAACCCAGCCCTAGCAAACAGGCAGCGGTGCTGAGCCTAAAGAATTGGAAACTGGGCCAGAAGAGGAACCACCACCCTTTGCTGAAATAAAGCTGGAGCTCAAAATGGTGTAGAACAGGTTGAAATTTCAGCATTGGTTTCTTGCTTCAGGTTCACAAGGAGCTGGACTAGGGGATCTGAGGGGAAAAACAGTCACAGTTACTGAACACCAGACTGTCCCGTAAGGCTGATTCTAATGGAACAAGAAAAGGAGGCTCTTTAGATGGGTTTTTAAAGACCAAAAACCTTCACAAAAAGCTTCCTTCTCTGAATGTCCTTGCTGGTGTCATTACCCAGCACAGTTGGGCGAGGGCACTTCTCGAGAATGAGCAGACTGACAACTGGTTTTACAGCATGCTGCCAGATTAACCAGAATATACCTCAACACTGCAAGCCTATAATAAAAGCAAATGGATTCTTTGCAGCAAAGTCAAAGGGGGTATCACAGCCCAGAAGTACAAACGGCGACAAGGAAACAAGACGCTGGAGACCACGTCAGACTAGATTTAACTCCTGTCCTATCCTCAAGGGTAAAGCACAGTCAAAATAGAAAGCTAAATTTCTCTGCACCCTGCCTGAGCCCGCAGATTAACATCACCTTGCCCGCATCCCTCCATCCCTAAATAGAATCTGGCCACTGAAACCATTTTGATAGACTGGTCTATTGAAGACGTATGGATGTACAAGATGCAGCAGCTCTGTTCTGATTGCAATTTGTGAAGTCCCAAAGCAGCCTTTATCCTCACGCTCGCTCTGCATCCCATGCTCTTATTAGCCAGAAGTGACCACAAATCAGGGATGCGGCACAGAAATAAGAGTTGCTTTCTACTTCTCCACCAGAGACAGTCCTGCTGAGCTGCACCGCGACCTGTGGGCTATAAAATTGGAACAACAAAAGTAATTCCAGCTGATGCAACTCAAATAAGATTTCCCATCTGTCAAGATCAAACAGCTGAACAGTAATTCGTCACATCTCCCAGTACGAGTGCAAATGTTAAGTAGATGTACAATCCAGAGTGGAGGTACATTCTACCAGGATTAATCAGATCTTCTTCTAGACCTAACTATCAGGGAAACAAAGTGACATATGTTCCTTTTTGTAATCAAGTGCCATTGCTACCAACAGTAACACAGACACTAATAAAATATCTCAGAAACTGCTCCACAATCTCAGATGCAGGCAAGAACAATACAACTTTAGCCAGCAGACCAATATTGGAACAAGCCAAAAGAGCACGGTCAGCTGGGTGATTTCTGCTTTATTACAAAAAAAAAAAAAAAGACCCAAAACACGAAAAACCAGAAGATAACCAAAGAAAGAATCTTTTCTGTGAGACAGAGAAGAATCAGCCAACAGAACAAACACTAAAAAGAGTATTTGTGAGTATTTTCCAGATCAGCCATGACCGGGATATACACATGGACTAGTGCCAGGAAAGGAAGGAGTGATGGGTAGAGCAAGAACACCCAGAAGGGATTCCAATCCAGGCAACAAAAACTTGTGAGTGTCAGTACCCGAAACGGTTTGGTGGAGAAGGAAACACTCACTAGCATGAACCTGCAGGCAGCATTTGGCACAGGATATCAAGGGACTGGTTCCATCCTCTCCAATGTACGAGTTCGAAGGAAGAGGCTCTGTGTTTTCTCCGCTTGAGGTAAAGCACATCTCTGGGATCAGAGGTTTGGTCTTTTGTCCGCACTTAGAAAGGTGGACGAAAGTGGTGGTCTCCCCTGCAGAGACTGGGGCAGCTTCTTTATCCATCTGTAAGGACTTGAAGAGAAAATATTATCATATGGCATCATCTCGTCCCTGGTCACAGCTTTAACTTTCAAGGCAGAGAGCTCCCCTTGCAGAAGAACTCATCCAACAGCTGACACCCTGCAGCACAAACAGCAAACTTTAAATCCTGCCTTCTCCTGCACAACCCCAGCCCTGCCTTTTGCTCCTCTCTCTCTTCCTTAGGCTTCTACGGGCATCTGTAATTTCTTTTAAAAGCTCAAAGCAGTATTAAAATGAGAAGCTTTCCCCGGTTTTCTTCTGTAAAAATCTGAATACCTAAATTGCAGGTGAAAACACGAAGAAAAAAAAAAGGAAATATTAATAAAAACAAGACCTTTCCACCCTCTCTCCCAACCTTCTGGCATCCTTCCCTACTCCTCCTGCAAGAATTTCTCCTGAAGGACATTTCAAGGTTTCTGGTAGCAGAGCAGAGTTAAAACCAATGGATTAAACCAGCCCAGCTGTACCCAGTTTTCCTTACAACCATTATACAACAACAACCAGCAATCAGAACAGATATTTTATTTCCGTTCTGTATAATAAATCAAAGAGATTTTTACTGAAGGGGGAGGTGGGCTCTGCTTTTTTGCAGAACACATCTAAGGCACGTATTCCTCGTGGACACCCAAAGCCAGATTTGGCTCTCTAAGCATGTAAGAACAAATCAATACACAACTGGGCAAATAACTCATTCATCTGATAAATTCTGCTTTTTCTGCTCATAACATATCCCAGAGCATATTGGTAGTTTCAAAATAAAAATAAATAAAATAAAAAAGAGAGAAAAGACATGTGCTTACTCAGTAGATTTTTCTTTTGCTGCTTGTTTGCATATATTCAGCAGCCCAGGCTGGTATCTCCACAATGCCTATCACATCTATCACATGCCCAACGTGGCATCGTTTCGCTGCATGAAAGTGTTTGCAGTGCAAAAGCTCTTTAACTGTGGTTTTTAAAAAAGCAAGCTGAGAAAGCCAGAGAAGCCAGGAAAAAGAACACAAAAAGGTTCCATCCACCGCCTCTGCCAAGTCCAAACGCGCTGCTCTGATGGGTAAATTTGCAGGAGCCTTCTTTTGTTAATCGAAAGTTCTGCGTCCTAACTTAGTGGCCACCCCCCCGTTGCCACCAGGGACCTGTCCATCTGAGCAGTGTCAGGAATTACCTGGTTATAGGGGTAGAAGAGGGTACAGACTGCACAGTATGGCTCACTCAGGGCAGCAGCTGCGTTGAATTTTCTTTCGGCTGGGAAATTATGCACTTTATTCTTCCACTGGAAGGACAGTAAAGATTTCAAAGCCTCTGGGTCACTCATATCTTCCTCGCCAGAAAATGGAAAGGTTTCTAAGAAGGAAAAAAACAAAACAAAACAAAAAAACCCCAAAAACCCAAAGTTAAAACAATGGACAGTCAGTAGAGGCAAAGTTGCTTACAGAGAGTAGAGGCAAAATGTAGCAAGGTGGGGGTTAAACAGACGACGTTTGGATGTTCCAGAAAAGCATTCAACTCATCCATGGCCAGTGTTTGGATGTTCCAGAAGAGCTCATCCATGGTTCCTCAGATACTTCCTTAATGGATACAAGCTCCACTTTAGGGGTAGGATAGACAAGATAGAGACACCAATGACCTAATGGAACTGGCCATGAGGAAGGAGGAGGAAGAGAATCTGGATTTACTGCCTTCATAACTCTCTGCACTTTTCTAGCTGCGGAGACCTACAGTGTCCTTTGAGGGAAGCCAGGTTCAAAACGCACGATGCCAATGCAAGGAAATCCCCCTTTGGCCAGGCCAGCTCCCAGTTCCCACCGGTCAGCAGGAAGCCTGAACCTTCCCAAAGCACATCTCATACCTGCTTCTGCAAAAACAAATCTTGGCCATGAGATATCCCAGGTTCAAGTTTTCATTTTACTTTTCTGTGGCTGCTTCCCAGCTACTTCCATCAAGCACACACCACTAAACCTTCAATTTGCATTCACCACCACCCTCTTCTTCTGCCAGAGCTCTGATAGGTACTGCTTGTGCTAATTAGTTTGCTAATTTTTTTGTTTTTACAAAACCTTTAAAAGGCCCTTGGCATTTTGCAATTAAACCACCGCAGAATCCATTTGTGTCGGTTTGGGGGTCCAAGTTTCTTACCATTCCTCATTAAAGAATTTTGAATCACTGGAAGTGTTAAAAGACATTTTTCTGCACAAGACTAAGTGCACTCATTGCAATCTCCAAAGTTTCCAAAAGAAGAAATTTGGCCAGGGGAGTTCAAAAACATCTTAGTGAAACATTATCCCCAGAGCTCAGCACATTAAACCGAACTGTTCAATGTTTCACTGTTAATTACTGGAAATAGGCAGTTAATGTTCTGGTCTCAACAAGTCTAAGTCTCCTCCCCATTTCTACCTCACTTTTAAGCTTTTCAGACATTCGGGTCACCAGAAAGGATAAAAAGAACTCGTAGTGAAACACTAATGGCTAGGCTGACATCGCAGATTTTAAACGTACCCCCCAGCTAATCTGATAAAACATTTGCCAGACAACATGGGAAATTTCATTGTGTTTAATTAATCAGTCTTTTTTTTTTTTTTTTACTGAGATGATGAACGCTGGCTCTGTCTCTGTCACACTTCAAATGAGAGTTACTTCCTAAACCCCATCTTTTCTTACTGTAGTATTATTTTTCTCTTGCTATTCAAAGGCTAACGATAATTGCTGACGCCACAGCCTTCTCCACAGCACTGCAGAGGATTCTGCTGGAAAGGGAGACAAGCAGGAACAGCCTTGCAGCGGGCGAGTCAGGCTTTGCATCCTAGAGGAGATACTGCTCCTGCCAGGTCAGCGCCCAGGGGACCAGAGCTGGACCTCGGAGCAGAACAAGATTTACAAGGACGTGTTCTACAGTCTTAACTCCAGCTACACGTGCGTACGTGTCCACACCTCGTGTAAGGCACTGACAAAATTCTAGTAAAACCAGTGACCTCAGGTCCACGATTGATGTCTTTTCATGATGTCTTACTCTCAAAGCAGAGCTCAACTCTTTGGAAGAAATCAAGCACCTTTAACGGCATTTGAAGACACAAGCCCAAAACCAAGCCACGTGTTTCTCCAGATTTGAGTCAAAGCACATCAGCTAACAAGGAAGGATTTATGATACCAGTGAAATCAATGAAACCAGCATCATAATCCAGAGTGACAGAGAGAGACAAAAGGAAATGACTGTTCCATGTTATCAGCACCTTCACTCATCCCAGGACAGATTCTGGGTGACACGCAGCGTTCGGCACGGCCCCTGCCTTCCAAGCAAGTTATACACAAGTAGAAAAGACCAACAATTTGTCTCGGGCGAATCTTACTGTAGCATATGCACTCCCTTAATTTACATGCACACTCTTCCTCACTGCAGCCTCCACATCATCCTTACACATTAGTCCTGAAAAAGCAAGGTGTACAGAGAGCTGCTTCTACTCCCTGGCAGGAAAGGGATGAATCTGTTTGATCAGATTTTGCCCAACAGTGCTGTAAATCAGTCCCCAAGAAATGCCAGCTTGAACAGAAAGCTGCTCCTGAGTCAGCCAGCAAAGTCCCCGCGCACCACCCGAGTCAAAACGGTGGAAAGAATCCATCTAACGAGGATCCTTCAGCACAAAGTTTGTTGCAAGGTCTCACACCAAAACAACTTCACCAGTCTCAGCTGCCTTTCAGCACTTCAATCCACATTACACATACACAAGACACCAAAAGCATCCCCCTTGGTGAGGAAATGGAGCTACGGGTACGTGCAGAACATCCCCTTCCTACACAAAGCTTCTCTAAAATCAGGGGTTATGTTCTCTGAAGGAAAGCGAGCAGGAAACACGTTGTCCTTTTGAATATTGAAGTTTTAAGTAATTTGAAAGCAGGGACTGCCAACTACACCTTTGGGTAACTGCCCCAGCATGAAAAAAGCTTCTTACTGTGGAATTTCCTATATTCTACTGTACGTGTGTATTTTCTATATACCTTATAATGTAGGCAAGACCCAGAAGGGGTAAATTACACCACACAACAGAAGTGAGAGATGAGAGCCTTTTTTTTTTTTTTTTTTTTTTGCATCTAGACTGTTACAGCATTCACAGTGACTGGAACGTGGGAGAAGAAAAACCAGTGATGTACAGTTAAGCACTGAGAGACTTTCTAATTCTCATTCCTGGATCTGCCAAGAAAAGTTGGACCCCAATATTCACATGAATTAAAACGACAGCCAAAAAGTTAGAATTAGCTTTTCCTATAAACAGAACAGCAGATCTATAACCTCCTCCTCCCTCTGAGGTGAGCAGATCTCATTTTAATGCAGTATCGAAGAGGGAGCTTTTACTTTAAGATGTTCTTTTCTGTGAACTCTTTTTTCCCTCTGCCCAAAACGCTGCCTCATTCTGCAGCCAGCAAAATATTTTTCTTGAGAGAAAAAAGGGTGGGAGGTGAGAAGGGACACCTCCCACGGACGAATTTTGTTTCCAGCTGGGTTATCAAAATGGGAACATGCTGCATTTTCTATCAGATAAGTGTAACACAAGAAGTTTCAGGGCATCCAATTATGTTAATGGCTTCAGCAATTTTACAGCTAGGACTAGAGGCACACGCAGTTCTAGTGCCAGTTCACTCACCCTCATCACTCGAGGTCTCCTGTTTAACTACCGACAATGGGGAGCGGGTTGGTGGTTTGCCCAGTGGATGACGACGACTCTTTTTAATCTCCATCTTCATTTTTGAAAAAGCAGAAGCAGTCTGTAAAAAAGCAGAAGCAGCAGCTAGATGGGAACCCCAAAATACCTTAGCAAGCAGAGTACAGGAGAAGAGAGGCAGAGCCCTTGTCGTAAAGAGCTCTTCAATTCGCACGGCAAACTTTTCCCTGCCTTTTGGCTGCAATCTAAAGCCTCCCAAGCCAATCGCTGTAGGAGATAAAGGCAATGCTATTTCTTAAGACATGGGGCAAAGGCAAACTACAGTGTTTCCTTAAAATCAGAACACTTTCAAACCTGCCAACTCCATGATCTTACAAAAAGCCTGGTCAATCACATGGCCGGCTCGAACGTCTAGCGCGAGTTACGCGCAGGGCGTACGGGACCAGAAACGTTTCACTAGAGCGTTACAGTGCATTTTATCACAAGCAGATCTGTATTGTCCTGGACCTGCTGCCCCGTGTCTCGGCCAACACTGTAAGTACCAAATGGATCCTCATCACAGGGGCTTGCAGCCTTTGTTGCTGCAGGGCACTGAGAGGTGAGGGACTCAGCACTAGAAATGGCCAGAGCAGGGCGCTTTGCTTCACAAATGCAGGGACAAGCAGCAGTGCTCCAGCATTAAGGATGAAATCCAAGTACACTCCTCGTTACGCAGGAGTGAGCGGAGGTGACGCTACTCGCGGCAGCCAGCAAAGCACAGGGTTGGGTTTTCTTCCACTCCAGTCTGCAGCTGTCAGATCTTAAAGCATGGACAGGAAAGGTGTGCCGAGCGGGCCGTGCCGGTGTGGCAAGGCACATTCCCCCCCATGCCCATGATTTCTAACAGTGCTTTGCCACTCCCTTGGTTCTTCCAGCAGCATCGTGCAGGAAAACAGAGCTTTCATCATATTGCTCTGACCTGCTGCTAATTCCTAATCATTTTCCTCCTCCTATTGGAATCTGTCCTCGGGAAAGCACTCCCCAAGGAAAAGAGTTGCCCGAGACAGATTACATGGCATGGACCATATTGTCCATGAAAAAGTTTTCAGTCAACTTTTCCAATGCTAAAGCTCATGATGGAAAACCAAGATCCTTCGGCAACACTACACTGCAGACCAGCACTTGGAGACAAAGCACAGGCTGGAGAAGCATAAAGCACATGAACTGGAGAAGTCAGAAACAAGGGAGAAGAATTATCAAAAAACTGGTGCAAAGATCCCCTGGGGATTGTTTGGTTTTACCCCCCTCAGAATAGTTGTTCTGCAACAGCCACTGGCTTGTGCTGGGTCTTCCTGCCTATTCTTAGAGGTGATCAGTTCAGTACTCTCTGAATGATTAGTAGCAGGAAAAGAGATTCTGTTTTATCGTTTGAGGACAATAGCAAGTTTGATTAATCAGCCAGCATCCGTGCAATGATGGACTGGACTGGGAGGAAAAGTGCTGGTCTCTACTCACAGGTAGTTAGCGATAGAACAAGAGGGGATGGATTCAAGCTGCAGCAGGGGAGGGTTTTGTCTGGACATTAGGGAAAAAAATTTCCCATCAAGAGCTGTCAGCCCCTGGAACAGGCTGCCCAGGGAGGGGGTTGAGTCACCGTCCCTGGATGGGTTTAAGGGTCGTTCAGATGTGGTGTTGAGGGACATGGTTTTAGGGGTGAACTTTGTGGAGTAGGGTTTATGGTGAGACTCTACGATCCCAAGGGGCTTTTCCAACCTGAACAATTCTATGAAATCACCAGTTTCTTCCTGAGAAAGCACTCTGTGGCTCACCACCACAGCACTACTCCACTGGGTGCTCAGGCACAACCAAGGACTCCTCCCATTCCAGGTCTGGTCCTCAACTTGTTGCTTAAAACTAGCAAACTTTTACAGTCTCCTCTCTGGCCATGCATACCCATAAATCACTGACCTCTGGAGTGACCCCTGTGTTTTCTGCTTCTGCATTCTCCTCCTCCTTCACTGGGATTTCCACAGGAACCGTCTGCTCCCGCCAACCTGGGCTCTTTTGGGTGGCAAACTGCTCAAACGCCTGCTGGCAGGACATGCGCTCCTTGTCAAACACCACCTTTTTGGTCCGTGGAACCACATAAAGCATGGGAATGATGGGCCGAGGTTTGAAATCATCTTCCTCAACCGGTGCCTCCGAGGGCTGGATAATGTTCAGGGGAGCCGGGGGCAAGCTCTTTGCTGCTGTGGATGATGTGGGTACTGCTGGGGGTACCGGTGGCCGTGCTGCCGGTGCCTCATCCTCTGCCAGCTGCTGCTGGGGCGCAGGAGGTGGTGGCAGCGGTGGCTGCTGCTGCTGCAGAGGAGGTTGAGGTGCTTGCAGATGGTGCTGGAAAAGGTGCTTCTTCTTCCTCTCACATTTTACTTTAGGAGGACGGACCTTCACTTTGCAGTCACCTGTTTCAAGATAATAGGCAACATTTAGCTTCACAGGCCAAGATTTCTGGGCATTTAGTATTTTTCTCCTTTCAACAAAAAGCTCCAAAGCTGGGCTAACACGTTACAGTACAGTCTGATTCTTCCTTTCAAACAGGCAGACTGAAAGCTGTAGACACATTCAGCTGGACTTCAGCACCGCCTTAGAGAAGCCCACTTTAGAAAGAAAAGACTCGTGTCATTTCTATGGACTATTTAGTTCTTGACTGGAGCAGAAAAGCTGCCAACATGAACGCTGCCTGGAGGGAAAGTATCTAAACCCCTATGAAACTGGACAGTGTGCCAAAAAAAATTTCAACAAATATATTACATTAGGCCTGACTCTGTATTTCAAGTCTCTTGTCTCACCAGTCTCTGAAGTTGGGGTGCATAAAACCATCCACACAGGAAGTTCCACCTCAACATGAGGAAGAATTTCTTTACTGTAAGGATTACAGGGCCCTGGAATAGACTCCCCAGAGAAGTTGTGGAGTCTCCTTCTCTGGAGACTTTCAAGACCTGTCTGGATGTATTTCTAAGGGATGTGCTCTAGTTCTGTCCTGCTCTGGCAGGGGGGTTGGACTCGATCTTCAGAGGTCCCTTCCAACCCCTACCATTCTGTGATTCTGTGATCCAGTGGGGTGGAGGAAGAAGATATTTTTGTACCATTAACAAATAAAAATATACACTCAAAGTAGTGTTTATTTGATCTTTATCTCATCCTTTTTTAAATCTCTATTTTTGTGCACGTTTCACGATAATATATTAGCACATGTAATATGTTATTTACTGGATTGGATAAATAAATGCATAAATATTGGATAAATAAGTATATGATGGGATAAATAAGTATATGTGTACTGGGAGGTGCGCTCACTTTGGTTTTTTTCCAGTAAAGGAGCCCAATCAAAAAAGGTTTGGATAGCACCTTTCCCCATCCCTGGTTTGCCCCAACCTCATGAACACCCTGATTACTGCTCCCTCCATTTGAGGGCACAGCTACTGTCTGCTGCGCGTTACCGCGCGTCACTGCGTCCAACAGCCCTAGGAAACGAATCACAGAGTATTAGGGGTTGGAAGGGACCTCCGAACAAAGAACTGAACAAAGATACCTGAATCATTATTGCCAAGAGATTTCTACTGCAAGGTCTTTTAAAAAGATGCCGTTGAAGCACAAAGTACAGCGTTGAACTAAGCCTCTTCCAGCACTGGGTACCGAGATACCCTTTCCTAACGCTCGCTCCATTTGTCCTTGTTTCTCCTCACTTACTGCTGCTCAGCTCTGTAGCACTGCGGGTCTCTTACACAGCTCTGACAACAAAAACACTTCTTGAACAGACAGACGGCTCCATTTTTTTTTTTTGCCAGTGGCAGTAATGACCCATAAAAGTCCTCCCCACCTCTCTTCCCAATGTAACTCTCTTCCAGGAGCCACACATTTGGATTTTACAGCAGCAATTAAAATTCCTACTGGCCACCGAGAGAGTGTCTCTAGGTTAGGACACAAGATGCCTTCGCATCTTGCCTTGTTCCATCTGAAATGATGTAACGTTCCCTTTGCCCAGCTCTTCCCTCGCTTCATGAATGAAGTTATCAGTTCACTGAAAGGAAAGTAAATAATAGATGCTCCACGGACAGATGCCAGCGCTCGATTTATTTCATAAGAGATTGTTTTTCACCTGCAGATGCTCTGACTAAATGACTCTGCTACAAAAGGTCATTTTCCCCACTAACAGGATGGGGAGGAGGGCTGATGACAACAAAAGACAGAGAAAGACCATTCACCCTAATAATGATGCTTCCCCAATTCCAACCTACTCAGACTCCTCCATTAAGAACCAGACTAAAGCTGACCGGCCAAATCTAGTCAACAGAAAATCAGATTAACCCTCGTGTAACAGGAAGGGTTTGAAGAGAGAAGGTGAATAATTCCACACTAAAATGAAGCGCTAAAATCCCTGCTGAAAATCCCTCCCGGGGGATACCTTAACCTCGACCTTCCTAAAAATCTGGTTTGATCACTTTATTTACACTAATTTATAGAAATGGGAACAAGTCCAGCCCAAATAGTTATTATTGTACTGGTGTAGGCAGTCCCTCGGATAAACTGGTTTGTTCCATCAGAGAAAGGAATATTGAATTTCCTTAGAGAAACAAACATATTGAACGAACGGCAAATTGGATTTTTCCCCAGTTGCACAAAAACCAGATCATATTTACTCTCTATACACTTGGAGAATTCTCTACCCAGCAACAAAACAAATGCCATTCACCAGTTTATTGACTTCTAAATGGGCAATCTGACAGCAGCTGGCACGTAGAACTTTGTTTAAAAGTTTCTGTATTAAGATGAACAAACTAGTTTGCAAAGTGAATCTATAAAATCAGAAGCCAGGAAAGAGCAAAGGAAGAGTCGAGGTCCCTATCTGGATATCCTGGATACTTCAGGAAAGGAAAGGGATCTTTATGCACAAATCAATAGAGCAGGTTAAGAGAGGAAGGTCTGTGGGCTGTCCTCCCACTGAAGGAGGAAGGCACACGCAGCAGAGCGAGTCCACGTGGGAAATGATGGGGTTTGATGGTGACAAGGCTGGAGATGGTGCTTCTCTGGAGATAATTTGGCATACTAGAGAGAGTTCACCAAAGCTGCAGGTATGCAATACCTCGAGGGGAAGGGGTGTTGGTGGGGAAATCCCACCTGTTTCAGAGGAGCAGACACCGTGGCTTTGGGCAATGAGATTATAAAAAGCTGCTACAAGAGTACAGGCTTCATCTGCTAGAGCAGAATCTCCTGGTACTGGGCAGACGATGAGAAATGGACTTCAGCAGTAGTAATTTAGCCACAACTTTAGTTAAATAATTGGTACTGTCAACAGGTCAAAAAGAAATTGTAAATTAAACTCATTAATCTAGCAGAAGCACAAGCACGGAGATTAGATGAAACCCCCAGCAAGAAACCAGACAGCTCTAGCCAGTTGCCCAATTCTTGAGATCTTGCCTGAAGTAAAACCCCTCAGATAGCAAATAGTCATCTCAAAAACAATTATGCCCCAATTTGCTGTTATATACAGATAACAGCAGCAAGGTTTTCGCTTCTGCTTTCCTGGCACCCTGACCGTGGTGTTACTCCGTGTCATTACGTACTTAGTTTACGACGGCAGCGCTCAAGAGGTTACGTGGGAATGATATTTAATGAGACGTGGTGGAAAACAACACCCAACTATTACACAGCTGGGCACCTCATTGCTTTTTCTCCTGTTATAAAACACCAGTATCCTGTAAGATACACAGGTCATAGCCCAAGTCTGCAGAACTCTTAACAGGTCCAGCGCTGCAGGTAACACCCGCTGACCGGCGAGGTGTATTTGTGCTGCAGAGAAGAGCAAAGCTTAAAGACTCTTTGTCTTTTTCATTTCAAGTCCCAAGACAACCTGCTACGAATTCTAAATAGGTTAATAGAAATGTAATAAATTATTAATATAGAGCTGAGTCATAAAAACCAAACGAAAACACCTTAAGGTATCTAGGTCAGAATTGAGTTATTAATTCTCGGCTAGTCCAAATAATAAACATGAAGCATAAAACCTACTCTGAAATCTCATTCTTCCTCCTCAACGTCATCTTTTCTGGTGTAAATAGAAAATGAAGCCAAATTTAAAGCAGAGGAGTAGAAAAAGGAAGAGTAGGCGGGGATTAAGTTGCCATGAGCAGGGCCATCCAAACAGATGCTATTTTCTCTTTCAGAATTAAAACATTGGTGAGAGGTAATGCAGACAGTGGGATGTAGAAAACTAGAGAACTTGTTGGTATTTAACTGCTACATGGCATTGAGGAACTCGTGTATCTGCTACCAGCCACACTGAGCACTAGACCCCTCAGAACCTGCAAAGCAAATAGTCCACTTCTAGTGACTGCAGCAGTGCTAAAAATAAGTTTTGCCCTCCTGTGCTAACATCTAAAGAGCTCTTTACACGTAATCTAAGTGTCTGATTCGGAACCTCTCCAGCTAGAACTGGGTTTTTATTGTTCCTCTGCCATTTTAAGGATCACAGACCCATCCTTGTCGCTTACCTCTTATCTCTACAGGAATATCAGCATTTTCAGGTCGTTTATTAGAAGTATCAACTGTTAAACTTGTACAAGAGCTAAGAGCAGACAATTCAACACACTGCTGACAGAAGCTTAGGGCAACGGGAATTAACTCTGCACTGTGCTCCTCCTGCTCTGTACAACAGCCATTTTCAAACTCCCTATTTCCCGTGAAAAGAGAAAACACGCTGTCTAGCTAAGAGCCTCTGGAACTGAACAAAGACCTCATTTCTTTTCCCACAAATTTCCTTTAAGATCATTATGCAGGTTCTCTAAACAGTTTGCAGCATCAGTAAACAGATAATGGATATATACAGTATATGAAAATGAATTCACTCGTGTTTATGAAATGCTCTAGTGCCTCAAAGAGAGAGAGAGCATCACGCACACATCAACTACTTCACTGTGCACGTTACGGGGGGGAAAAGGCAGTTTACTCCCAGCAAGAATTGCAACCTTTCATACACAAGGAAGCTGAAAAGCTTCCTTCCTATGGCTGGGCTTGAGGAAAACCAAATCTGCAACTCGGACGCACGCAGCAGCTGCGGACCCCACACGACCCAAGGCTGACTTTATTTACAGTCTCTGTATGAAAGGGGGAGGAAGGGAGGGACAAGGGAGAGATTAATTGCACAAAGGAATGCACAAATCATTCCTTTTCAGAGGAGGACACAAAATGTATTTATTTGTTTCCCTGTGGAATATTTTGAATTATTCCTCCTCGAATGTATATTTTTACCAATCTGTAATAGTTTGGGCAGAATTTCCAAGCCCTGCCAAGAAAGCTATTTGGACTGAATCCTTAAAGAGAGGGGAAAATCAATCGCTGTTATAAATGATGGTGTATTTCAGTGAGCATAGATTTCATGTTGGGAAAGACTCCACTGATATTTTAACAGAAATAAACTACAGCAGACAAGTTATTTACAAATGTGTGTTAGAGACAGAGCTCCAGTTCTTGACTGAAGTGACCTGCCATCAGCCAGCAGGGCCCTCACCTTCTCCTTCCATCGCTTTGCTTCTCTCCTCTTCCTCTAGATCCGTCCCTCTCTTCAGTTCCTCTTTGACTTTCACATCTTCCAAGGCAGTCTCCATAGCCATGACATCCCCAAGAGACTTCTGATCCTCTGTTTTGTGTCTTCTGGGTTGACTTCTTTTTCTGTGAGACCTAGAAGTAGAGAAGTGTGATCTGACATGAAAGGACAGTCTTCAATAGGGAAAACGATCGCTGACTTAAGCTGAATATGAAACAAAAGGATCTTCTTTGGAGAGAAAACACAAGGTAGCCAACAATAGCTACAGGGCAAAACAGATATCTGAAAGGAAACAGATGAACCTGGCATAACACGACATTTAAGATCCATTCACAACAGCCGTTAATTGTCCGCGTTTCTCAATGAGCTTTTCCCCCACCATTACTAATGTAAGCTCACAAGCTGCAGTTAAAATCATTTCAATTGTATTTTAAATCTGTTTTGCTTTGTATTTCAAAATACAGATGAAAACTGGTTAGAAATCTTTCTTTTATCCTTTGCCTTCGCTTCCATTTCTTTTCATTCTGCGATCGCTGGAAGTCTGCAAAGCTTCACCTTCCAGCTCTGAAACCTCACCCAGCACTGCCACTCTCTAAAACCACGGTCTAATGAAAGCTTAGAGCGTAGTCAACAGGCAGGCTCTGATTTTTCAGTAGCATAATTCACAGGGTCCAAGGCCTGCGAAGAAGTCTAATAACAGTGTGTGTTGGTATCACCAGACTAACCCTACCACGCTGACGGCGAGGCTGTTCCTTCTGAAGAGTCAACACTATTAAGATAAGGAGCTCACAGTAGCCACAATGCAAAGAGCAATGTAAATTCAGAAGTCAAGATAAAGTCTTTTGATTAGGGAACGTACCAGGAGTCAAGCACCTACACAGACACTCACTCCCCACTGCTCCAGCGGGACAGGGAGAGAAACCAGGAAGAAACAAGAGGCAGAGAACTTGTAGGCTGAGGCAAAGACAGTTTAACAGGTGAAGGAAAGAGTAACAAGAGGAAGAAATAAGCAGAGGAACTCCGCTCACCATCTCCCACAGGCAGACCAACGCCCAGCCAGTCTCCAAACAATGGCCACCTTGGAAGCCAACCCCTGTTTCTTCTTTCTCTAGCCCAGTTTTTATTGCTCGGTGTAACATTTTAGGGTACAGAATATCCCTTTGGCCACGTTGGGTGAGCTGTCCAGCTCCCAGGCCTACCCTCAGCCTACTCACTGGGCAGAGTGGGAACAAAGTAAAGCCTTGACACTGTGCAATCACCATTCAGCAAGAGCCAGAATGTTGGTGCCTCATCAGCACCATGTAGCCACAAATCCCCAACACAGCCCCTCCAGCTGCTCTGAAGGAAGTTAACTCCATCCCAGACAGACCCAGTACGATTTTATCTATAGGATCTATCAAATAGCTCCTTGAATGCTGGGTTTGAGTCTAACACGCTCTCTTTCTCAAGAGACTGATTCAGGAGCTGCCATTTTTACACCATTTTTAGCATGTAGATGCTGCCTTTTTTTTTTTTTTTTTTGAAAGCAACACCTTCCCCAAGGCCTCAAAACTGCAAAACACAAGCGCGCTGCATTCGTCGCCCCAAAACTCTCAAAATTCAGCTTCTCATCCTCAGAGCCCAGAAACTCGAGCTGCTAATTAGATTTGGAGTACAATGGAGCGAGGAGCCCTTCAGCACAGAACCAGCAAAGGAGGAAGAAAAAGAAAATAATTCAACCTGAGATGAATGATTAATAGAAAAGAAAGCGGATCCATGTGTGCAGGAATTTCTAATTGCCAGACTCTAGCCATATGGTAGCCCTCCCAGTATAGATGTTAACTTCACACCTGCAAGACATTCATTAGCAGGAACATGCAGCCCAACCCAGAAGAATCAACTTTACTCTTTTCACCCCTATTCTAAGTACACACCACCTTCTCTGGAGGGGGAGAGCAAGGTGGGAGGAGAAGAGAAACCCCTAAGACTTTTCCACAGCACCTGGAAGTTTCCATAGTTGGTGAAGAAAGCATTGGAAAAGAATCAAGTGTTATAAGCTATTTTTAGGCAAGTGTGTGTTTTAGTCCTGTGGTGTAGAAATGGCAGGCAAAAAATCAAATCATGAAGCTTTATACTCAGAGTAGATAAAAAAAAAAAAAAGGATCTTTTTGCAGTGCTCGTCTCGCTCTCAAGTTGTGGAAAAATGAAGAGAAGCAGAAAGCACATAATTTAAGGAAACTGTGCTTCCAGAAATACAGAAATGGGCTTTTTGTGGACCAGACTAAAACCATCTCTCGCTAAAGCTATGAAGTAAACAAAGTTGAGTTTTTCAAGGTAACTAAGTATGAGTGACCTTAGAGAAGAAAGAACATCTCTCTCTGCAGAGTTTAAAAGCTCCATTTTCCAAGAGAGCTGGCAAAAAAAAGCAGCATTTGTACTCTTTGAAGAACAGACCATAAAGTGACTTTAATTAAGTAGCTACAACTGTGAAGAGGTTTGGGCAGAGGTGAATCCCATTCTTCCAGTCAAGTCCATCCTGCTGAGAAAAACCAGTCTTCAAGTGAAATTACGTCTTTCCAAGACATAAGCATAGGAGAGAGACTACTGCTAAGCAGTATTCAACAGCTTCCAAACTGCTGCAGGATAATACTGAAATAATCTAGGAAACAATGGGTAGATAAGGGAAAGGAAAAAAAAAAGTACCTGGATCTTTTGCAGTAGGCTCAGGTTAAGAGAGAGGTTTCTCTGCTAAGCAATAGGCTCAAAGAGGGAAAATAATCCTCAGTGTTCATATAGGACCTTACACTGTGCAAACGTTACATAAAGCTAAGGAACCCTGGGTAGCCAGAGGCAGTAAAGAGATTTCCCATTTCCAGATGTGGGAAAAAGATCCAGGGACCTACTGGAGTGCAGAGACTCATTGCCCATAGAGAATAAACTGCAACTTCTGACTCTCAGACCACTCTGCTTTTCCTGAAGCTCACTATAGAAGGACTTAGGTGAAAATAGTTTATGAAAATAACCAGTAACACTGAAGAGGTCAGTTATCTGCCAATTACCTTATTTATCGTGTCTTTTGGAGCAGGGATTCAGTGAGGAACACACTTGCCCACTTCAATATTTGTAAAATAACAGAGAAGTCATTTCAAGTAAACAAGGCAAGACACAGGACCACCAGTCCAAAGCAACACCGGGTGACTGAAAACTCCTGGAAGACCAAGAAACACCAGTGCTAGGGAGACACTCTTCCTAGAATGTTGCCTTTTTCTTCTAGACTACCTAAATAATTTAGCTATCATCAAATTATTAGATCAGTAGTTTTTGAACTGTTACTCAAAGTCGCTATCAAAGATGGTCTCAGAAACCTGAAGTCTGTTTAAAGATTCTTCTCTCCCTGGTCCCCTCCTGGATTTCAAAGTAGTGATTCTGGAACTGAAATTACAAGCAAAATATTACATCTGGGTGGTACAATTTCCAGAGACTGCCCCACCAGAAATTCAACAAATACCAGATGAGAGCAGAAAGCAGCTTGTGTGCCACACAGCAAGCACTTGGGGAACAAGCAGAGCAGGAACGAGAATGATGTGAAAGAGAAGGGTAAGGGAGCATATGGAAGGGCAAGCACTTTACATCCGAGTACATTCAAGCACTGGGATAATTCCATTTCCTGGAATATAGAGCTGCATTCTTCAAGCAAGCTTGATAAGAAAGGAAAGTTCTCCCACTGGCAGCCCATGAAACACTGTTGTTCAATTCCACTTTGAGACAGCAGCAGCAGGGTTTTGTTAACTATCGGCGGTGACCGGTTCGCTTTATCTACAACCAGTTGAGCATTACACACATCACTACTAGTTCAGAGAATTAACTGCACACTCAAGAATGGAAAACCAGAACAGGCTGAGGGTCTCTAATGATGCAAGAGGTGGTCTCGGAAAACCAAACAAAACCAAGATCAAGTGTGAGAAACCTCAACGCCCAAAGATTTTTCTCTGCCCTTTCAAGGAATCAGACACAGAAAAACTAACTGAAAAGGGAAAACACTTTCAGAGTTACTCTTTTAAGAAACTTGACAGGAAAAAGAATGAAGTCATTTAAGTTGATGAGGGAAGTCACGTACCGGTGTTTGTTGTCCTCTTCCTCATCTCCTATCCTATAAAGCAAGATTCCAACAGTAAAAGGTTAGCATGCCAAATTTTCAATTCAAGCATGCTCTAACACACAAAAACCACAAACTTGCAGAAAATTAATACAGAGATCAAAGGAAGCACAGAAAGGCATGCATAAAATCCCTTTTGCAACTGATGTTTGGTGGTTTTTTTTCCTCCTGCTTTCTGATAAGTGAGGCTGTAAGTGTTTACTATAGATTTTTTGTCTTCCAGGATAAGAGATGAGATGCAAGGGGGCACACAGTGTCCTACTTTCAGAAAACATGTGCTTTTAGAACACTTAAAGGAAACAGAACAATAAGGGAGCACATTACCCAAGAATGACAAGAGGAATTGTTAAAAAAAAATAATAAAGAAAGAAAAAGAAAAAGAAAGTTTGACCTATCCCAAGCTAAGAATTACAGTGTTTAAAATCTTCACAGTTCTCAGGCACAGCTTTTTTTTTTTTCCCCTCCTTCTCTTTACCTGCGAAGCAGTTTAGCCTTCAACTCTGCCTTCGTCTCATTCCAGGCATCTAGTTCTGGGCTAGTCAGAGCTGTGGGCTTCATATGGTCGAGGACAGCAATGTCTTTTCCTTGTTTCCATAAATCGTAACGTTCTGGCTGCAGAATCCTCACAAAGACATCCATGGAAATCTTCACCATGTCTTTGCGGCAAGTGCACTGCAAGAGACACCAGACACCATCAGATCAGAGGAACGTTTTCTTGCTCTCATCAGCTGAGTTTGTCCTTCTCCAGAGGCAAACTAACACTCTGCCTGTTCAGAGAGGTGGGTCACTAGGGTGGGTCTGTGTTAGGAATCATGTTGATGGAAACATAGGTATCTCAGCTTAATGGAAAGCATTGACTCTACGTGTCAAGGTGGAGTAGCTACTCCAGCTGTCTCGGCAAACCCAGGGACAGCTCAAGCTGCCACGCTCTGAGGGTCGTTCAAAAGGTTATTCCCAAGAACTTTCTTCTCCCTCTAAACCCACCAACCAAGCTAAAACTTGCTGGTGACTGATACCCCGTATACAACTCATCTCCTGTCTTAACTGCGGCTGTTGTAGACCAGGTCTGAGGCTGATCTCAAACCTACGTTCCCTCCCTTAGCCAGTCTCTTGAGGAGTTTCACAGGCTGAAAAGAGATGATTAATATCATTTTGTAAGTGAAAAAAAGTCTTAAATGACCAAAAGACTAACCTAGTGAGCAAGGCAGTTAAACTTCAGAACGATGCATCGCGACGTTGCGCATAAACCCTCCAAGGCTTCCTAAGAAGTAAACCAGGCTACAACAATAACATCCTGCATCTAAGCCAACTATGCCTATGTCAAAGAAAACGTGCACTATTCATTTCCACTAGTACATATTCTTTAAAATTAACCCCTGGAATTACACCCTTGACATTGCACGAGCCCACGCAGAGACCGGTTTTGCTCAGATATCCGTTTGCTCTGACAAAGCAGAGCTGACAGACCAAGCCTAACAAGGGGATTCTCACCCGGGATGCAGATCCCAGGCTGAATGAGCTCTAGTCTCCATAAACTTTTAACTCAACAGAAGCTACAGGATTGAAAAGGACACAGAACACACCAATACCCGCTTGCCTCCCAGGGGCTGCAGCTACAGCTTTGCAGTTGCATGTGAAAAGTTGAGCCCCCTTTCAGTTCTGCTCTGAGGTGAGAAGCTTTGCTTGGTACGCGCTCGTGGATCGCGCTAAATGGATCTTCAAGTTGAAGATGAGGCAATTAGAGACACCTTGCAGGACTTCTCCCCCCCCTCCCCTTTCCAAGACTATTCTATCCTTTCTCTTAGCAGAAAGGCATGAAATTAAACTTGCTTCTCCCCCTTCTTCTTTCATTTTTCACTTCCCTTATTAAAAGATTTATGACCACAGCTAAGAAGCCACTGAGAGAGAGTAAAGTGTCTTTCTGTACACTCGTCAGCTATCCCACTTCCCTCCCAACTCCTGCTTTTCATTTTGCAGACTGCTGGTTACCTTCTGCTGCTCTGACTTGGAGAATGGTAATAACCTGAGCGTGCCGAGTCGGAAGGAGTATTATGGACAGGCACTTTCAGGAAAACTCAATTCATTTAATGAAAAATAGTGTGGGACAGAAAAGCTGGAAATGCAATTTGGCCAAAGAACAGCAGGAACACAGATGGTACCCATGCTTCAAATTCCTGGCCAGGCAGAAGCCTCTCACCAGCACCTCCATCAATACTGGCTTAAGGGATTTGTATTGAGCAGATTTTTTTCAATCATTTTTCCTTAAGAAATTTTAAAAGTACCTGTGAGTTGCTACACAGAGGAACACAGTAGAGAGGGACACAGAAGAGTACCCCACAGCACACAGCATCAATGAGCTACAGAGATTGACCTCCTCTACCTTTACCAAGTATGAAAAATGGCTTAAAAGAGGAACAGTCCATTTTCTGATCCCACCCTGGAACCCCCTATGGCAATTCCTCCAAATGGAGCGGAGCAAATGGTGAGTCGGACGGGACTGAAGGTCCCCGGTACGGCCCCCGCCCAGCACCAGCTTAAGAGCCTCACAGAAATGGAAAGTACACAGATTATCAAGAAACCACAGACTGAGCTCTCTGGATGCTGTTCAGAGAAATGCCACCGTGGGCTGCAATCTCCAGCGTACCGCAACACCCGGCGCCTGCAGGAGCCGAGTTCCTCTCTTTACACAAATCTAACATGATGTATGTTTATATTTCAATTTTAATTTAATTTTATTGCTTTCACACTAGCAAGCATGAATAATTTACAAAGCCACTTTCCTTTGGGGCTTCTTCCAGACCATACAGTTCTATTTCCTCAGCTGCTGCAGTTGTGGCACATTCCCATTCCCATAATGGCCAAGGTATTTTACCCACACCCTTCCCTCAGACCTAAGAGAGAGATCCTGCTTAATACAGCAGATGCTTCCAGTACCACTCCAAAAGGGAATGGGCATGTGTGGGTGAGGGGTGGGAGCAGGAGGAGAACGGGGGGAGATCAGAGGAGGAGGCTGTGGGTAGAGATGGGCAAGAAATTTCCTTTGCAGTTAATTACCCACTCTAGCCCCTTAGAGCAGGATGAAACCAGCAAGCTCGTGTTTCCCTGTCAATGATCCTTGTTTCCATGGATTGCCTCCCCTTCCATACACAGTTACAATTCTTTCAGAGGATTTAATCGTGGTTATAAACGCCTATTTTCTAGTAGATATCATGCCTACGCTCCCACCTCTGTCTCCCCCATCCCGATTTCTGCAGAGCATCTTCCACATTCCATTTTCCCACCTCAAATTCTATGCATTATCATGAAACTTTCTAGAAAAAAAATGAAGCAAAATGAAAATGAACCTGGCTACACTGAACCACCATCACTAAGGAGAGAGATGAAACTCCTTTCCTTTATGTGAGCCAAAAGTCAAGGGCAAAGCCCCGATTCAGGTATTGACAGAACTTCTACATAAGCAGTAGATCTGGGAGAGATTTAAGAGCGATATGGTCACCCCAAGCACAGCCCAGGACTAAATGGCAACGCGAAGGATACGCCGGTCACGTCAAAATGACAGGTGAGAAATGGAAGGAACTCTGAGATCTAATCAAGTATCTTCCCGTCTCTCCGCAGTCGTTCCCCATTTGGTAGCCAGCTCACCACACCAAACTACTCGGGAACATCAAAGCTGCCAGAGACGGATCAAACAACAGAATAACAAAGGAATATTCATAACCGGGATCTCCAAGGACCGCCCGCGAGTCCTAAACATGAAAATCAAAACAGTCTTAGGGTCACAGCTCTTTGCTTTTGGTTACGGGGGATCCGAGACCCAGAAGAGCAACCAGACGAGGAATTTCAACATTCGCCAAACTTGCAGGAACTTAATTTGTCCCATTTTCTGAAGGCTTTTCCTAGCTCCATCTCTCCTTTTTCATAAGCTAATGACTTTGTTAACCACAGAGGATATGAACAAGCAAAGGCAAACTGCAATCCAAGTACTTGCAAAAAGACTTTTCAAACACAGAAAGCCACCATTCCTCCCCTAGTTGTTGTTTTATTTATTATCTGCTCCTCCAATAGAAGACTGTGGTAAAATATCCGACCACACCAGGAACCCTGTCTCATTAATTATAAAACTCAAAGACCGATAGTGGGAAATTTGTGGCTACCGAATGCGTAACCTTTATCTTATTGGCAATATTTATTATTTTTTGTATTAAAACCACTAATAAGTCTACATAAAATAACAGTCAAATAAAAAGACTGTCTCCTTGAAGTCATAAAATCAAATGATAGATGGCAAAATGCAGCCTCGTTCAACCTCAATCTTCTTATTTCCCTCATTTCCTGGCTATTAACACTAAACTGAACCCTCTGTCCCATAACATATAAAAAGTCACCGTAAATTAACCCTTTCTCCTTCAGCAGACGTAGTCACCTAAGTGATACGTTTAACCTGGCAGCTCTGGCTTTCATGGAAAACCCCTCACGTGTAGATAAGACCAGGACTGCACAGTTATTTACGACTCAGCCACCCTCCCACTTCACCTTCATGGAAGCTTAAATGTAAGAAAACCCAACACCCTCAAAGTTGAAGGGTTGGGGTTTTTTTTTCAGCTATTATGCCACCATTAAATGCCAGACCAAAAGCTTTTGTGGCTGTTTTTTCATAACAATGAAGCCCAAAAGCAAGTTAGTGGGAAGGAAAGACGGTGATGCTGGAAAGGCAGCTATGGAATCCTTGCTGTTTGTTACAGAACATTTATTGCCAACGCGCAGACAACGCTCCTAAGCTTCTCCCCACACGTTCCCAGGACAAGGTATATAGAGTTTCAGCTTTTGGGAGAAGCTCCAAGTCCTCCCAGTATAAGGCTCTTAAACAACTACCCAATTTGTTCTCCTATTACGGGCACGTTACTCGAGATCTCGTTAATACTCATTCAATAGGACAGAATAAACCACTTATGGGCTCCAGTTTCACTTTCCTTCCACTCAGCCCCTCTGCAGCAATGCTCTCAGACGGCCAAGGTTTCTAAAGTGACAAAGGCACAATTCCGAGGACGTGTCTGAAAGATGAGGGGCAGCTATTCAATGGGGAAATGAGGAGTTAAACACTGAGGAGAAAAAAAACAACCCTAAAATGAGTAGTTTGTGTGTTTAATGGTTGGTAGCTTAAAGCTTGTGGGAAAGAAGATGAGCCTTGACCCCCTGTTTCTGGTGTAATTACCAGCATTGCCATAAGTCTCAACAACAAACCAGTTCATTAGGAAACCCACTGGAAATCCTCTGCAGAGTTTCATAAACAAAACAATCAGGCAACGCTTTCCAAGGACTCCCCCCGGTCCCTGGCCGCAGGGCACATTCTCTCCTTGTGCTTCCTTAACTTGTTTCCCTAACATTCCATGCGGATTTTAGGGGATGAAAGAGTTGGGTAAGTGGCAAATGGTGTCCGGTTCACCCTGCTCTGCTCCATTCTGGTAATAAGAGGATTCTGGCTTACGATATAAAACGCTATGTGACATGCTTCATTTTAGGCAAACAAAATAATAACCCATCCCAACTGGCACCACGATTCTGCTGAGGTGTCACACAAGGACTTCTTTCTTTTTTTACCTTTTTTTTCTTTACCTTTTTTTTCTTTTTTTTTTTCTTTCTTTCTTTTTTTTCATTTTCATTTTGGAAAGCTATTTTGCAACCTCTGCCAGGACTGTCTTTTCTCTTTTACTGTTCTGTAGACTACACCTGTAGGGATGCCAACTACCGGATGTAAGGAAGGTGGTCTTTACCACAAGGGTGGTGGACACTGGAACAGGTTGCCCAGGGATGTGGTTGAGGCCCCATCCCTGAAGACATTCAAGGTGAGACTTGACAAGGCTCTGAGCACCCTGCTCGAGTTGAGGATGGCCCTGCTCTCAGCAGGGAGGTTGGATTAGATGACCTCTGGAGGTCCCTTCCAACCCAGACATTTCTATGATTCTAGTCCTGAATCCATCTCAGACAGACACAGTCCTCACCCTTGCAAGACAAGCGCAACCACAGCAGAGGGACAGGGGGAAGTACCACCTCAGGGGGGTCCTGAGTTATGCACCTCCTGCATGACCTGCTCTAGGTGACTCTGCTCTGGCAGGGGGGTTGGACTTGATGAGCTTTCGAGGTCCCTTCCACCCCCACCATTCTGTGATTCTGTGATAAGGCTGAAAGAAAGCAGAAGAAAATTCAGCGCTCTCGGCAGCGCTACAAGAAGGGGATTCAATGAAGCACCAGTTCCATTCTCTTTTGACAGACTCATTCCAGCAGAAGGGATAAACCCAATAAGACTTTTATCCAGCAGTTATGATGCAGTCTATAGCCAGCATCATTCCGGGGTTATCTCAAGGGATTATCTCTTCTGCATGGTAAGACTTCGCAGCTGGGAAAAGCAGCCTTCCCACCGAGCCCTCGGGTCGGCAGAAAGCGTTTCAGCGCTCGCAGCAGGTTAGCACCCCACGCTCAGACATCAAGCAAGCAGCGAGCACGAACCGCCGGGGCTCGGCGACGAGCTGCGGCTCCACAGTGACAGACACACCAGACAATTCTTGCTAAGTGACTGAAGTGATCCTTTTATCCTCCCGTTTGATCATCTGCTCTTTATTCGTTTCTTTTAAAAAGAAAGGCGAAGGCTGCGCCGCGTTGCACGCCTGTAAACCAACAGATCAAGTAGTAAAAGCCACCATTTTGGATCCCGTGTACAACAACTGAGATCTAGAGGCAGCAGTTTGTCAAAACATGAATAATTATGTTTGGGGGAACAGGAAGTGTCGGTATAGACAGCGACAACCCAAGATTTGCTTCACTATCACTGGCAATAAAGAGTATTCTTCAGGAACATTTTTCAACAGGATAGGAGCTGAAATACAGTTTTTGCAACTCCAACTGCTACAACTTAGAATGAAGGGAGGGGTGACGAATAAAGAAAGGAGGCAAAAGGCTGTAGATCAATCCTAGAAGCAAACAGCAAGCGGGACCCCTCGGAAAACCGCCCACCAAACGCAACGCTACCGCCTCTTTCCTGCCGTAATCCAGACTCACGTGCTCGTATTTCCCAAGCAGTTAAGAGTCAGGTGAGTACAGAGCAGAAGCAGGATCTGAATCCTGATGGCTGACATTAGGAAGCACCCAGCTATGAGCCACCCCAAGAAAACCCTGAACCTGCTAACGGGCACTAGAGAACCAAGGTGGAAGAAAACAAGAAGCACAGCTATGGGGAAAGACAAATAATAAACCAAAACGGAGCTGAAAGGAATTAAAGAGGCTGTTCATAAACAATCTGCTCTCACTGCTCTATAATCAAAAATGGGCTTTCTTTTTAAAGGCTTCTCCGTACACAAAGTGAAGAGGCAGAAGGGTAAAGAAAAAGTGTTGCCTACACTGAAGGAATCTCTGTGGAGGACATCAAAAAGGGAACGAGAAAGTGCAGCGTCAAGTCACAGCTACTTCCCACTTGTGCGCTGCCTTTCAGAGTTCCACCATCACCACTTCTGCTGTTCTTGAACGGAACGCACTGTTTAGTTACCCAGTCTCGAGTGGAACGTGAGCCTGCTCTTCCTCCTTCCCATCTCTGACCCCAAGTGTCCCTCCTGAAGCAACTCCAATGGAGCAACACCAGCTGCACAGGAAAGCACGATGCTCTGACTGGGGCTGGGAGACTTTACCAGGGACTCCTGTGTGACAGAGAAGCTGAACGAATAAGCTGCAGGGAGCACATTCTTCCCGTCGCTATTTACTGCGGCCAGGAAGCACAGCACAGCCTCCACGCCATAAATCACAGCGTTAGCGAGGCAGAGACACAATGGGAGACCGTGTCAAGCCAGAAACATCAAGACTTCATGGGTTCAGGGCACCTTTCCATCGCAGAGATGCAGCAGCATCCATAGCAGGCCCTTGGAGAGTCCCCCTGAGCTGGCAAAGTCATTACTAAGCAGCCTTCTAAAAGTCAAAACCATCCTTTATACCTTGAAGTAATTAAGCTAAATTAGGCTGAGCAGAATAAATAGGCTTAGTCTGTTCAGAAGAAAAAAAAAGAAAAAAATCATAAAAATCTTTAAAAGCAGATCCTTCCTTCCCCAGTTGAGTGGTTACACCGAACAGTGGGCAGAGAGAGAGGCAAGCTGCCTGAAGTCATCCCTGCCCCGGGGTAGAAATGTCCCATTTGCTGTGAATCAAGTTCTGGATGGTTTATAATCACATTTGGGATTTTAAATTAGTCTCTCAGATGCCCCTTCTCAAGGGCAGGACACCCAGGAGAGACAGGCTGGGTACCTGCTTAGCACCCATCCATCCGCACAGCTCCAGCAGCAGCTGGGCATCCCGAGGACTGAAATCCTGGAAACCTCCAGGGTTTGGGGTTTTTTTTTTCTGCTGACATCAGTGTAACAAAAATGATGACAAGCAACCTCCCCATCACTCCTCAGAACAGGATCTCAGAAAAGAGCTGATAAAACAAAGCTCCAAGCAAGTTTCAGACGAGTAACTGTCTCCTCCTCACCTCAGCGTGAAAAACATTGCAAAAATCCCCATTTATCGCACAGGATCAGTGCTCTCTGGAGAGGAAGGTATTAGGGATGTTGACAATAAAAGAAAATCAGTACAACAAACAAAAAAAGTGGAAGATTTTGTAGGAAAGCAATTTTGCATCTGTCTGGCAAAAATAAATTATGGAAACACTAGTCCATAATTTTTTTTTTTAATGTATTTGGATCTAATTAGAGTCAGTTAAGGCATAAATACCAAGTACTGCAAATACCATTCTGATTTCCCTTATTTCACAGGCCAAGTTCACAATATTACCAAACAGTTTCTGCAAAAACCTCGGGAAGTTTGGAAAATAAAGACACCTGTTAAGAGAAAAGCTACCAGCATCTGAAGAGAAAGAAGTAAGCTTCCATTTTACAAGGAAAATTATACGCTAGACAACTTTACATCACAAATATTCCATATGTAAATTTAAGATTTTTATCCCAATAATAAAACCAAAAATAAAAGCCAGACATACACATGCACAAAAAAAAACCCTAAAACCAAGCAAAACAAAAAAGATGCTCCCAAAAAACCCAACCAAACCAAACACACCAAATATGTGAGAAAAGGGAAAAGGGTCCAGAAGTAAAAAGCTACCTCAAAGGCCACAGTCTGAGATCCAAAAGGCACCTCTCTGGAAGATGCTTTTATATATCAGTAGAGTCTTACTCGTCTTCCCCCCTGTCCCCAAAGGACTAAGCGGCACAGCAGGACCGAGCAGCACCAGAGAGAGGTCTGTATGGGAAATACTCGGCAGGGTGAGATGAAGAACGCTTATTTCAGAAGATAAAATGTAGGATTTGGGCAGGAAGGACAATCTGACCCCATTTTATATTGAGATAGATAATTCCAGCACTATCTCTGGAGTAAAGAGGAGATAAAATGAAGGTATGAAAATGTCAACCGATAGTAACCCAGACGTTCTCATCCTGGAGTCTCTGCTGTTAATAGAGAAGAAAGTGTAAGAAATTGTTCTCCTCCCAGCCACTTATTTCCAGTCCAGTTTGCAAAAGAAATAGCAAAGCCAACCCGTGAGGTACACTTGAGTTTATTAAACTGTTCACTCTGAAAGCATCTTTTTGAATACCAGGAGACTTAACAGGCCACCTCGACTTCAGGAAGGACACTTTACTAAAACACTGGGGTTTAAAAAGGTTGTTTAGTCCAATGCACACCTAGTAAGAGCCTCTGTCTGTCCAAGAGCTTTCAGAAACAAAGCAAATCAAAACAGGGATGCAGAAAGGAACTGCAGGTTCACGGAGCAAAACAAATAGGTGAAAAAAATGCAAAGGATGGTAAGGAATGAAAATGATCATTCGCTGCCTTTCATTCAACGACCAACCAGAGGGGAAAAAACAATAAAAAAGACAAAGAGTTAATGGAAGATAAATGACCGAAGAAGTCCAATTACAGAGTAGCTGGAAAAGAATAAGGAAAATATTTCTCCCTCATTTTCTAGGCTCTGCCTATGCAGGCAAACATTAACTATAGCATAGACAAATAAACACATCCCTTCTCAAGTGCACTATTACATCGGTGATGTTGAGGTTTAAAGCAGAATATTCAGATTCCAGCTGACTGCTGAAATACTGTGCCTAGAAAAAAACCCCTTTTAACTGATTTCTTCCAGATCCCTTTTTAGTTTGCACGCTGTGGCAGATTGATACTCATGTTAGTCAAATAGGACTGTACCTTCAAGAGAGCATTCCCTGCTGGGGTTTCATCTGCAAAGAAAGCTGAACTCAATTCCCATCACGTACTTGGAAAGACCTAGCTACAGCACACCAGGATTATCTATGGGAGCCCCAAGATTAACTGAAGGTCTCCTTCCCACCCCTAGACAAGTAAATGACAGATGTGCTGTTCAACCACAGCTTTTCAGGCAGATTAGGTGGAATGGGCAAGCTGTGGTTGGCCTCAAAGTCACCTTGACTGGAAAGAAGTCAGCCGCAACACAAGGTTCCTGGAGGACAGATGGAGACATTTACATTGACAATAAATGGGATAACGGTTAAAGAGCTGTTAATTCTGATACTTCTGGGCACAACGTCCAGCTGTAGGCAAGACATCTATCTCCCAGTGGTACACCACCATATAATTAGAAATGAAGGGAAGGAAAATGTTGTACCCTTCCTCCAAATCTACAGAGAGTGACAATTGCTAAGAAGAGAGAGCAATGACTCCTGGGGATTTACACACATCATGAGAGGTGACATGAATTTTGTCTGTCACGTACCAGCACTCGGCACTGAGGCTAGAGGGGCATTTATTAGAAGGATCAGCAAATCGGAGCTCAGAGGCAAGCACGAAAAAGCTGAAACAAGGGAAGGAAAAAGCCAAAGAGAGAACGCAGAGAATTGTGCTGCGTGTTTGAGATAAGCCACTGATGTGCTCTCATTGCCCTCCTGAGCCTGGGACATGGTAAGCAGATACCAGAGACGTCCGATACAGATGAAGACACAAATTTCTCTCTCTGTGTTGGCCCCATGTTGGTCAACAAAGATGTTTTGGTCAATATGCTCTTACAGTAAGAGCCTTCTTGTCAGCAGTGGTTACAACTTCCTCCTGAAGACGTGAAACCCGGGATCACAGCCCAGTTACCATTCTACACAGACCCTTCCAGCTCCTTCACACCAGCTTCTGCTAAGCAGAAAGAGACTCCAAAAACCTCTCCTTAGGTTCTCAAAAAGCTTTGCCTGAACCACACAGTTAGTTTATTCACTGGGGCATTCACCAAACCAATTTCCACTTCATTTTTAACCATCCAGTAGAATCACAGAACGCCTTGTGTTGGAAGGGACCTCTAAAGGTCATCTAGTCCAACCCCTCTGCAGTGAGCAGAGACATCTCAACTAGATCAAGTCGCTCAGAGCCTCGTCAAGCCCGAATCATCGGTTCAGCCTAATCATCCTGGTTATGAGTTCACACAGACACAAGCATATTTATCCACCAGTACTTTCCTACTCAACTCTGCAGCCATTGTTTTTGGGGTTTGGCTTTTTTTTTTTACTAATGTTGATGCTTGTTCTATAATTAGAGCAGAACCAGTGTCTAAGAAGCTGATCTTTAAACTTCAGTCTGGTTATTATGTGTTTTTTACAGCTGAGGCAGGTTCTGCTGTGGTTAGCAGAACGTTTCATCCATCTGGCAGGCAATTAGCACGGCTCTGTCGATGTTTCTCCGAGGTGAGCCATTACCTTCCGATGCGAGCCCTCTCTTCCGCTCCACCATTGACATCTATCGCTCTCAGTAGAGCAGAATCCAAATTCCATCCCCAGGATAATGTCCAGGAGAACATTACAACTGGCTCACTTTGAACCAAGCCTTGTCATTGATCTCAGGAGTACTGGTAGGACAAGGCAGCTCTATTGCTAACTGGAGGGAAGGAGAAGAATCACTTTCTGGCCAATGGTTTCAGTGGAATAAGAGCGTGTACCTCCAGAGTGCCACCCAGGTGAGGGGTTCCAAGAACTTTATAAAGGTGTGTATGACAAGAAAAAAACCCCAAACAGCTGCTTAGAAGTGGGTGTGGATAATCTACTTGTGCCTGAAAACACAGAAATTAACAGAGCCATTTTTTCTATTTAGTAAACCTGCAGTAGTTAACCGAAAAATCACACACTCCACGATGTCTCACCTCTCCCCTCCGCCAGCCTCTCCCCTCCGCCAGCCTCTCCCCTCCGCCAGCCTCCCCCCTCCCCCAGCCTCTCCCCTCCGCCAGCCTCGCCGCTCCCCCGGCCCCC
>JANIJG010026034.1:122529-143842 GCA_024611175.1 Megaceryle torquata
TACCCCATAAAAAGGTGGTTTTACGGGGTGGTTACCCCATAAAAAGGTGGTTTTACGGGGTGGTTACCCCATAAAAAGGTGGTTTTACGGGGTGGTTACCCCATAAAAATATTTTTAAAAACCCAAACAAACCAACCAAGCAACCAGACAACAAAAAATAAAATAAAAAAAATCAGAAAACAAAACCCAACAAAAATCCACCTGTAAAACTGCTTTCCTTCTCTGTCCCATTCAGCTCAGAGCCCAAATGCATTCCACAAAGACAAAGAAAGAGGAAAAAAAACCCAAAACACCCCAAGAGAAGCAAAGTGCCACTTTAACGTCAATGGGCCTGGCCTGCAGGAGCCACGAGTTGGGCCGTGCTGAGATTATCAGTCCGAGAGCTGCCCGATGCTTCACCCCTGTCCACAGAAGCAGTTTTGCAACCTCCCTCTGCCTGGGGGAAGCTGAATTAGGCACAGAGCAGGACTAACTGACCCAGCCTCAAGCAGATGCTTCTTTTTAATCACAGCAAAGATGGAGCCAAGATTTTCCATTGCCCCAAACAACCTAAACTGAAGGGAAGTGATGGTGGCAGCATAAATATTTTAACAGCCCATTTTAAGAACCATCTTTTTATAGACTACTTCTGCTTCAGAGAAAACATCTGCAACAGCCAACAGAAAACACACCAGTGTCTGAAACGCTGACCTTGAGCCACCGCTTCAAGGGCAGAATCTGTCCCTTCTGGTTCAACCTGGTTCCGTAACAAAAGCAAAGTCTATGTAAATAGTGCTAAGCCAGCAACTGTTTGAAGATCTATCAAACTCCCAGGAAAGTGGGCTTGCAAACAAACCAAGGGACTAATACCTTAAGTAGGTACTTCCAAGGGTCAGCCTCGCACCAGTTGACCAAGACAAAGGGCCCAGCTTAACCTGAAAAGCTGCCACTCAGCAATTTGCTGGATTACAGCATGAATAACGTCTTGCTGCTTTGCCAGGGAACACAAGATTTACAGACAGGGGGGGAAAAAAATATCTCAAGATAAAAAAAGTTATGGCTGTATGACTCAAATGTCATCTTACCCCAAAGACAACAACCCTGAAAGTAATATACTGATCCTTTTAAATTACTTTTTTCTACTCTTTTTACCAAATCAAGAGAAGGTCCCTGAAAGGATTAAGTATCACTTCTACAAAGACAGAACTTATTGTTCTACCCAAAAGACTTTCAGCTTCCAAACTTGTTTCACAAAACCTAATTCCAGCATTTCTGATCTGTGCTTCCCTGTCATCCCGAGTTCTCGAGCATCCTGCAAAACCAACTCTGACTGTAATTACCAGACATCAGGGTCCAGAAGGTACCTGCCCCAAAGCTACGTGTGTTAGACCATCATTTCCCTACAGTGGTGGTTTGCTTCTGTTAACAGAAGTTTGACTGGACAATCCCCTTTTTATCCTTAACACGAAAGAAAGATCCTTCCCTTTTGCCATAAAGGATGTCATTAATAGTGTAATTTTCTTGGTGTTTTGTTTATTCCCCTGGAATGGCTTGATGGATGCAGATAATTATCAGACTATAAAAGCCAGCAAATGTGCTATTTTCTATCGCTCTAAATCATCAAACAAATAAAGTGTGAAACAGCATTTTTGAATACAATTTTCCCCTCTAATGGCTTAGAATTATTATCAGGAACAATGAAAATAAATAAGCAAATGTCTTGTGAGTTAAGAATTAAATGAGCGCATCAGTAAAAAAGAGCAGACAGACCATCCTGGGATACAAGCACCAGTTGAGAAGCCATTAAGGGATGATCTAACAGGGAGATCACTATGGTGGTGACAGCTTCCAGCACCACGTGCTCTTCAGGGACTTTTCCAACCAGCTCAGGTTCTGTCCTCGCCACTGCTGCTTCAACGGGGTGCAATTCAATTTTGTCGTCTTGGCCACTGAAAGCTATTAAAAACTTCCTCCATAACTAAGGGAATCTCAGCCTGCTCATGCCCTGGTTTCTCCAAGAGGAATTGTTCTCACCTGCAGCTATCTCACTAGCTTTGGGAGAGGACCAGACCATCCCATCCCTTAGTTCAACCTCCCCTCAAAGCTTCCAAGAGCTTTTCTTGCTGCCGCTGGGGCACACACAGAGTTTTGGATGGTTACTACACCTTGCCTCCCCACCTCATCACACGTCAGCCTCTCCTTGTGCCAACACAGGGCAATGAGGCAGCGATGAGACCGCTACATCTCCAGCACCCTTCGCTGCAGAACGGGCACCATGGGCAGGAGGTTCAACCACAAGGCTTTGGAAATGTCACTTTGGTCCGATTCACGGGGGAAGGTAAGAAAGTTAATTTCACAGTGTCTGCACAAGGTCTGGCCAAACAGGCCCCACACACTTTAACACGCTGTAATTACTGAAATACAGAACAGAACATTTAAAATGCCTAGGACCATGTGTCAGGCTGGGGGTTAGTTATCTGTCTTCAAAGCCGATTTAGTTGTGCCAAGAATATTGACCCTTTGAAGATTCAAATGCCAACCTACTCTCAAGTCACGACGGGCAGAATAAAAAGCTATTATTTCAATCTCTGTAAGACAAAGTGTGTCCATAAATGCATAATCTGAACCTTGACCTTCAACATCTTTAGCCCCCATGACAGCAGCAATGACTCCAAAGAAAACCCCTTAGTCTATCAAGAATATTTATCACCCAATAGAAGCCATTAAGAACCATCACTACACCCAGAGTAGTCCCTCATTTGCAAAGTTCATATCCTGCTTTCAACGCCCAATTTTTTGACAAGGTAAAACACTTAGAGTACTACATCTTGTAGCAGTGTCAAAGGAAAGCTCAGAGCAACAAAAGCAGCTTTTCCCACAGTTTTTAAACTGGTTTGTAGGCTGTATTAAAAAAAAAGGCATTTCAACAAGAAGAGTGGATTGTGCCTTTGCCAGTAGCACTGGTACCTCCCCCCTTTTATGGTCACCTATCTTATCCTCACCTTTACTTTCCTCCATGTTTAACCTCTCTTCATCCTCCTCTCTCTCCCAGTTCATCAAAAGACAGAAATCAACTCCCTTTTTTCTTCTCCTCATCAATATCTGAGGCTACCCCACAGTGACTTTGCTCTAAGTATCCAGTTTCCCTTCTCGAGAAGGTTGTTTGGAAAGGAAAATCTCTGGCCTCTCTCAGTTCCCTTCCGTTGGGGCTCCTTTACATCAAGAATGCAAACACATGCTCTGGAGATAAGATCACACATGGATCAGAGAGCTTCTTGTTCCTAGGAAAGAACCTTTATCGAGCGTCTGCAGTTTTATCTTTAATGGATCATTTTACAGGACAATAGATGATGGAATTCAGTATCTTTAACCAGCAGTGTCAATGATTTCAAATAATGACATTTTTATTGAAATACACATAGGGAGAAAGATAAACACAGAGGCTGGGGAGTATCTGCTCAGAAAGCCATAATAAGGAGTAAATAGGTAATGACAGAACAAGATTACAGCCACACAAACACACCAAATCAACCTGTCTTCTAAAGCTGGGAGAAAAATGAGCTCTGCAGACAGCTGCTCAAATACAATCCTTTGGGAACCAACACAGGAAGAAAATGAGGACAAAACCTGCTCGGCAAAGGGCCTGGGTACCAGCGAGTGGGCTCAGCACTCACACCACAGGCGCATCTCACCCCATAAGATCTCCTTTCCACGCTCTTCGCTGCCTAATTACCAACCCCTCTGCCAAGCACTATACGAAGGGAGGGCAGCGACTCTGCTGCTTACAGAACAATAAGCACAATGAGAAGCCTCCTCCTTCCCTTAAGATACTCAAGCCTGTGCAACTGCAAATTCTCCCTCTCTTTTCCAGTAACAACAGGCAGAATACCTCAGGCCACTGCAGAGCTGGGATCAAATCCTTATGGATTAATTGTTGGAAGATTAGGGTCAAGCCTAACTTGTGCCAATCATACGCTGCTAAAAGACTAACTCCTGAAGTTTCTGTGAGCTGGAGATAGTGTTAAGGAGAGATTCATTTCAGGAAGTGACATTGGACAGCAGCTTTTTTTAAATTCTGATTTTAAAGCACTACACATTTTCAAGAGGTGCACCTGAACTCGTGACTACAAGATCTGCCCAAAACAGAGCAACTGGAACAGCATCTCACTAACCTAACCCACAACCCATACAAAGAGGAGATTCTTCCAGAACTCAAATGTAATTTTTAAATACTATTATAAAGCAGAGAGTTTAATATGAACAGCCATCTGTTCTTGGAAGGGCTCTCACTGTACCAGTCCAGTTAGCTTCCCAGCAACGCCTGCCAGGCACAAAGCACACAATTACAACTCACGCTGGAGTGACTCTCCTTCCACACGTACAAAACAAACCTGCAGTCGATGAGCAGTAGGAAGGGGGTATTTTACTAAGAAAAAGCGTTTGGGGAAAAACATTATGAAGTCATTTGTTCATTTAGTTTGGCCAAGAAGATAATTAGTATACAATTCAACAGAGATGAATGACTACAATATTCATTCCCTTGCCGTTTGCCATTATTTGTTTCAAAGAACCTGTTCACATCTGATTTATTTTCCCCAAACTGGTAATCAGATTAATTACTGGGTGCTTTTTGTCATGGATACTGTACAATTATAAAGAAAAGTGAAGATTATGCTTTAAAGACCTTATATAAAAAAAAACCAACAAAACAAAACAAGAAATCCCCTCAAGAAACAAGGAGAAACAAGGTAACCAGGGGAGATGTTGTTTTTAACTGGACACAGATAGAACACAGATGTTCCTATCCTGTACCAACTGGCCTCCTTTACTGGGCACGGGCACACGTACACCGCTGCTTGCTGCTCTTGGAAAAAAAATGGGTAATTGCCTACATCAGAACAAAAGAAATCTGCTCAGTAGTAATGAAAGATATTTCTGGATTAGGAAACCCCTCATGCTAGAGGTTCAATGCTTCTACACATGCTTTTTTTTTTCTTCTTCTTTGAGGAAAAAAACCCCACCATTCCAAAGGTTTAACGCTCCTCAACCATCATGCTGCATTGTTTCAAACTACAACTACTACTTTGAAGCAGTCTGTGCTCCTCAGCATCAAAGCTAAGAGGTGTTCTAGCTAAGATTTGACAAAGATCAGTAACATCTTTGTAAAGTTTCTTTTATTTCTTCCGCTGATCCCCTCTGTCATGGCAATTGGCCAATTAGAGATGGATAGGACCCCAGCGTATTTGTTACTTAGAACACTAACCAGTTAACAAGTGCTGGTAGGTAAGCAGTCATTACTAGAGCCTTGTTACTTTATGTTTGTATTGTGTTTGGCATCACCCAACCTCAATTCTCTCTGCTGAGTAAAGAAAAAAAAAAACAAACAACCCACCACAAAAAAACCTGCTGATTTCTGCCAATGAGTTAACAAAATGTGAATCAAGACAAAGCTCTGCAGTACTGCTGCTGGTTCCTCCCGGTCTTTCTGACTCCTGCTTCCAGTGCCATGCCAAGCCAGAATCTGCAAGCTCAATTTTCCCACAGGCCTCAAGTCAGATCAGGCTGAAAAAGTGATCTGAAGCACGGAAGCACATCTCCCTCCCATCTTGTCTCAGTGGCAGAGGGCACTGTTCAAAAGCCTCGCTTATTAAAACCCATCTGTGATCCTGTCAGACTTCCATAGATCTTCATTTCAAATCAGGCCTGAGCTTTGAGCAGACACTTTCAAAATGCAAGAACGAGTTGCAGCGAGAGCCTTCTTGGATCAAAGACGCGCTTCTCTCCATCCAGCCTGGGACTACTGAGCTGTGATGAATTAATAGTGCTGGTGGAAACAGCAGCACCCGCATTAAACACCGTGTCAGTGGAGACGGAGCCCACTTGAAGATGCTGCTGTCAAAACAAGGATGGGATCACAGATCAGCATTCCCAGTGTTCCCACCTCCCAGGATTAGTATGGAAAAGGACAAAGAGGAAACAAAGATTTCAAGGATCTCATTTTGCTAGGTCAGGTAAAACTCACAAATCGGCCCCAACCTCTTAAGAGTTCCTAATTTTAACAAACTAACTCAACAGGTCCAGTGAAGATGGACATAAAAACTAAAGGGGCAGTAAAACAAGGACTAATACCATGGCATTTGTAGTGGATTTAGACAAGAAACAGAAGACGACGATGACCTGAGGGAGGAAGCACATCCACAGCGTGGAGCCAAGCGAAGGAAGGAGGGAGATGGAATGGGTCCGAGCAGCCAGCTGGCTGGGCTCATTTCAGCCACTCTCTTACAGGGCCACAGGCCCTCCTCAGATAAATTCCATAGCTGATCCCATCAGTCCAAGCATCTGGCTTCATCTTCATGGCATTTCCTCTCAAAGTTAGGTGAGAGTGAATGAAAAAAGGCAACACACAAGTCCTACCTCCCCAGAATACCATCCCTCCCCTGCCTTGGAAAAATTATCTTTTAATAATCTGTCTACCATAGCTTAATAAAGCACAACAAAAATCTAAGTCTATTAAAAAGAAAAATCTCCTCTATTCCAATTCCAGGCACCCGATTGGGAAGATAATCCACTTAACACAAGTTAGAGCTCATAACTCTTCATATAGTTTGTTTTGATAGCCACATTAAAAGCGCTCCAGCCGCCCCAGAGTCAGTCTCTGTACGACACGCCGGTCCCTTGGCTTTTTAAAGCAGACCCCGAGCCAGCATCGTTCCCTCTCTACTGAGATTTACAGTGCCCTTCACCCACAGCACCACCTCCAGGACACAAGAGCACCCCTCAGACCCGAGGGGAGCCTGGAGGAAGCCTCCTTTGAATATTAGCAGCATAGTGTGATTTGTATTGATTAACTAATGAGCGGGGTCTATGAAGCTTGAAAGGCTGTATTAATAACTCACTGCTGCACTGCTCTCATTTCTCAGTGAATTACAGGGGGATGCAACTCTGCATCTCAATAGATCAGCCCTCGTGGGGGTCTCGGAGCAAATCAACACGCGCACGGATTCTCAGCGCTGAGCCTGTTGCAAAGCAGCTCTCACCTAACAGCTTTGGAAGGGGTAGAAGAGTGAAATGCTGTTCTGCCTGGCCATACTTTATCTCACTTTCTTTTTATTTCTTCTAATGAATATCACTGTTCCTTTCTCTATCCCTTTTATCAGCAGAAAAAGGTCTTTGCCAAATCTGCCTGAGAGCAAATGGTGTTGCAGTTACTCTATAAATCAACCATCACCATAAATTCTACTCTTTCTCCATCCCAACCTGCAGAGCTGTAAAACAGATTACACGGGATAGCAGAAGCAGGAGGGAAATTTGTGAGCTGCAAGGAGCCCCATCATGGCCAAATGGCCTTCCCCTGCCCCTCCTTTCTCCCACACTCCACCCCAACCAGCCTATCAATCTCTCCTGTCAGGAGTGGAACACAGGACTGGCAAATGTGTGCACACATGGAAGAGTAAGGCAACCTCACACGCTTCATGGGGCAGGCAGATGCAGACCTTGGGGATGGAGGGAGGAAAGGCTGCAGAATCTTAGTTCAACAAGGTAAAGAGTAGAGCCCTGCACCAGGGGAGGAATAACTCTGTTGTACTGGGTTCTCCAGTACAGGGGAGGGGCTGACCTGCTGGAAAACAGCTCCATGAAGAGGGACCTTGGAATCCTGGTGGACAATAAGTTCTCTGTGGAACAGCCATGAGCCCTTGTGGCCAGGAAGGGCAATGGTCTCATTGGGGGCATAAAGAAGAGTGTGGCCAGCAGGTGGAGGGAGGTTCTCCTGCCCCTCTGCTCTGCCCTGGTGAGACCACAGCTGGAGTGTTGTGTGCAGTTCTGGGCTCCCCAGTTCAAGAGGGACAGGGAAATACTGGAGAGAGTCCAAGGGAGGCTACAAGAGGTGCTCCCATCCTTTCATCATCTCTCTTATGAGCTAAGGCTGAGCAACCTTGGACTGTTTAATCTGGAGAAGAAAAGCTTGAGAGGGGATTTTAGTAATGTTTACAACTATCTGCAGAGTGCGGGTCAAGTAGAAGGGGACAGTCTCTTTTCAGGGATGCCCTGTGATTACACAAGGGACAACGGTCACAAACTGGAACCTCAACATAAGGAAAAACTTCTTCACAGTGAGAGTGACAGAGCCTGGAACAGGCTGCCCAGAGAGAGGTTGTGGAGTCACCTGCTCTGGAGACTTTCAAGCCCCACCGGGCTCTGTTCCTGTGTGGGCTGCCCTGGGCAACCCTGCAGGGGGGTTGGACTCGATCTCCAAAGGTCCCTTCCAACCCCTACCCTTCTACAATTCTTCTTCTGAAAAGTAAAAAATCAGACAAAAAAAAAATCCTCTGCATGGAGAAAAATGAAAAGTCTGAATTTCTTACACTATGAGTCCTCAGCTCCCTCCAGGGCAAAACACGTAGACAATTCCAGCTAATCTAGCTTTAAGGAACTCGTGGGATCTCCATGGTGCAAAGGCTACCGAGATCCCAATAATCAAGACTTATAATCACATCTGATCAATTCAGCAATGCACCCGCCCGGTGCAACGGCCCCCTAAGGGAATGGGACAGTTAGAAGGCAATAAATGATGCGAGGGACAAGTGCCCTTCCCCCTGCTGCCCTACAATTCAGTATCAAACATTAAACCCAGCTGCTTTCAATGAGATTACATCCAGCTCACACCAAACTGTAACATATGCCAGAGGGTGTTACAGCAGAGGGGTGGTGCAGAATAACACGAGGGAACCGGGGAGAGGGACCTGGCCTCCCGCACGGAAAAGGGAGGGGGAGAAGAGCTGGAGTTCAGCTCCATGACTTTATTAGGTCATTCTCCTTCTCCAAGATAGTCTTCCAGGGATTAACATTCTTCTATCCTGGGGGAGGCTAGGACAAGAGTTCCAAGACAGCTGCCATGCTCCCCAAGATGACAATGAAGGTACAAGCGGGAGCGAGCCCCTCAGCATTTGCCTCTCTGCAAGTATTGCTTTTAGCTGAGAAGAAAGTGGGCTCCTTTCCCAGCCCTCTGTTCCTAGGGGAACAAGCCCCTCTTGCTTTACATCTCCCCCTCATAACGCTGTTGGAAAATGTGAGGCTTCCCTATTGATAAGGGATCAGTAACAGATACTGCAACTTGATTAAATCACAGATTTTACAAACAAGCCCTCCCACCGACTTGTTTTCCTCGATTCCTACAGCCAGACTCACCCCCCAGAGGGAACCTTGCTAGAGACCTGGAGGAAAAAAAAAAAGCAGAAATTCTAAAATACTTGAACCGACAAAGCTTACAGATAACTCCGTGTACTTCTGAGTAAGCAGCCTTAAGACTTTTACAAGACAGAATTCCAGAAGTGCTTTTTAAAGATGTAATTGTATCTGTGACCAGTGCTTTCGACTAATCATATTATTTTAAAGTTCCTTTGGTAATTTGTCCTTAATTCCACATAAACTGCTGTTCTGGCGTAAAGTGTACTTTGTGATATCAAAGTCAAACAGATTAGGCATGATCCACTTTCAGCAAGGGAGTGGTTTGGAGAGGAGACCATATAACTTAAAAGCTAAAGCTGGCTCCCTATGTTAATTAAAGGGGATTAAACATCCATCATGATAAGGGAACGGGGACATTTTATAAAATCAATTACCATCCTCAGTGTCACTCTGGTTTAACACCTGCAGTTTGAGAGAAAGAATACAGTATAACATCCCATTAGTACTTACAGAAGGTATATTAAATATTATTGCTCTGCAGCAAGAGCAGTCACAAAATACCTGAGGAAAAAAAAAGAGCTTTATTACCCACTCAGGTGTTCCAGTGTTGACAAAACAAGATAGAGACATTAAACCTCCAAAGTGTATCCATCGAGATCACGTTATTGAGATATAACATTTCCTTTGGCACTTCCCCACCACAGGAAGCCCTCCAGGTGGGTATTGCACATTTTTTAGAGAGATAAAAGAAAGTGATGGTGGAGAATTGCAGTGTTTAAAAATATGCTTTTGAAATTGCAAGGGCTAAGAACATATGTTCCTCAATAAAACGCTGTAATAACCATGAAGTACGAGGCTTGGCATTCAGTTTTGTTGCTTCTGTCATTATAAAAATCAGTCTTCTGTAGGCATCCTTTGACAATATGCTCTTATTTTAGATCTCAGCATATGAATGTATAAGGTAATTATACATAATATGTATAATTGATACAGAAAAAAACCCTCCTACCGCAAGAGGTTTCATTTGGGGCTGCAAAATTAAATACATTCAAACTTCTGAAAAAAACAACAAACACCCAAACCTGAATACAGACTATGAAAAGGTTGCAACTAAACTGCTAATGGGAGAGGGACATTTTGTTGTCATTTGAGAAACGAGCAGGAGACTCAATCTGGCAGCTTCCTGCCTGAGAAGCTTAACGTGAAGTTACACAACAGCTCCCGGTTCCCGGTATTTGATGGGATGTGCCCACACCTTCCCTGCGACCTCCGCAGCCCGTCAGGCTGATTTTGCAGTTCAAAACAACAGGGGTGTGATCACAACGGCGAGCGGACGCACACGCCCGAGAGAGGGCACATCAGAAAAGCCCATCATCGTTTGGTGGGAGGGAGGTACCACCCAAAAGGGGCAGCGTGGATCTTTGCAGCAGCAATCGTTACGGCTCGAGACATCGAACGCGGCTCCTTCTTGGTATCAGACAGTTTAAGAAATAACTGCACTGCAATCTACAGCCGTAGATAAGTCATTTAATGAGTGGAAGGAGGGGGAAAAAACTAACAAAAGCTGTCTTCCATTAGCCCTTTTCCTCACCCTCATCACTGGATGGCCCTTTACTGCTCAAGTACTTCACTTAGCGCAGAACAGTTTTTTTAACCTGCGGCCCCAGTGACAGAGGTCTGTAGACAACTGGCATTGCTGCAGCCTGTGCTACTCTGCTGATGGAAAGAAACTGTACAAGGAAGTGCTGGCAGCAGGGCTTCTCTGCAGTGACAGAGACGCACATTAATCAAGGAGTTATATGACCAAGCAGATGCTCATTAGGTTGTACAAAGAAGCCACCTTCAGCTATTGAGCCACGGGCACTTATTTTAACTGTAATCCCAAGAGTCCCCAAAGCACCTGTTTTGTAGGGGGTATAAACCCAAAATTCCAAAGGCAGAAGTGAAAGACATATGAAATAATAGTTCAGTAAGTATCCTCCCTGACCCACGAGACAGATTCCTTTCTCAGTTTATCTTTGTCCCCTAAGGTGGCTTCTCATGGGCTCAGCGTATCATCCAGACCTCTCTGAGAAGATGCCTCTTCCACAGCAAATAAACATCAAGATTTCTTGTAGAACCCACTTAAATGAGGTCTGGGAGGGAACCTCCATGAGCCTGATTCCTTTCTCACCTTGCCTTCACAAGGGACCAGAGCTGGTGGCTTCCACTCCTACATGCTACACTGCAAAGCAGGCCTTTGGTTGCACAGCCTGGATCAAAGTAGCCTAAGGCAGTTTATCAGAGATACAGAATCTCAGAAGGGTAGGGGCTGGAAGGGACCTCTGGAGCTCACAGAGTCCAACCCCCCCTGCCAGAGCAGGGTCACCCAGGGCAGCCCACACAGGAACAGAGCCAGGTGGGGATGGAAAGTCTCTAAAGAAGACTCCACAACCTCTATATGAATAGAATTACATTTTTTAACACACAGTTTTGAAGCAGAATACTACCACTATACTGAGCCCTTGGTTTCACTATGTAAGTATTTCTGACAGCCAAACAATAACTCTGCATCTTATTTTAGAGCTCAACCCCAACCTGGTAGACTTCGTAACTCTCCACACTCCTGCTATTCCCCGAGGTGATTCGAAGATGATCACTGTCAGAGTCAAAGAGTCTATAAAAAGGATGAAGGAAGCTGGGAAATTTCCACAGAGGTGCTGCCAGAAAAACAGAACTAACATTTTAGCCATCTCCGAGTAAAGCCAGGCTGCACCACTGGAATTTCATCACTGAAGTCCACGAGCTCCCCCAGCTGAGCTCCGGGATGACTGCAGTCACAACCAGAAGACAGGCGGGTACCTGGAAAGTTCCAGGTCTTCTCAAAGGGGTGGTCAGATTTACTCCTCAGAAGCGAATGATTCTTCACAGAAGAGCTTGAGAGCTCATTAACTGGAGCTGTCACAGTGAAGAACAAAGAAGAAATGACTTGGGCAAGTGGCATACTCTTGCCTTATGCTTAAGGGAACAGCAGGGAGGCCTGCCAAACCAGCAGTGGCATCCTGTCACAATGCATCTCGTTTTGTGTTACACGCTGTCATCCATATGAGAAAACTCCAATGAACAGGAAAACGTTTTGCCCAAAACACGGTCTGTCCTCAAAATCCTCATCTTCCTCCTGCCGTGGAGGTTTTAGAGAGCTAGTTACTATAAGAGAGCTATAGAATGGCCAGATAAAAATCCTCCCCTCCTTTTTAAGTAGGGGAAAAGTTCCTTTTTAAAAACCAAAGACCACCAACAACAAAAAAAAAAAAAACCCAAACCACCAACAAAAAACCCAAAACCTGCAAAACAAAAACTTAAGCCAAAACCCAAGCAGGTACAGAGCACGTTCCTGCTTTGATTTTAACCAGGAAAATCCTTTTCATGACTACTTTATGATTTATCTTTTCCAGTTATAAGCAGTAGTGACTGAACTCTTCAGGAACTGAAACCCCTCCAAGGGGAGTATTCGGTGATCCCCAGAATCCTCAGAAGATCAGGCAGAAATAAAAGCTAGTAAGAATTTCCAAGATCCAATATTTGCAAGATAGAATTTTCCATCTACAATTTCCACTTCTTTCTGATCCTCAACCTCTTCACACAAACACACTACACAAAGGTCTTTCAGATTTTGCTGTTTGGAGGTTTGTTTTGCTTGTTTCTCTGCTACACGACTGTCATTTGCCACTGCAACAGTAGCAAACATAAGGAAAAAACACTGTTTAGTAAAGATGAGGCAATAGGTTCATGCAATGATTTCATCATCCTTAGGATATAAACGTGTATCAGTGTGGATAGCCACATATTGTATCTGAAATATGCAACAACCAAGAAAAAAACAACAAACAAACCAACCCACCCCACAAAAAACAGCAGCAACAAAAAGCCACCAACACCACACAAACCAAAAAAGACCCCAAGACACCAAAACCCCATCTCTGAACGCAACCAAAGCCCAAAGAAACTGAAAACCAAACCCAGCCCAAGCAAGCACAAAGTTCCTAAGAAGCACACAGAAGAAGATCAGTTTAGGTCAGACTACAAATACTTCACATGTACTTCGTTCGGCATCTGTCCTCTAACTTTTGCTCACTGGGAGAGTTTGTGGAACAGCCACCATTCTCATGCTGTGACCTCTTTCCAAGGTAATCTGGTCTTACTTCCACTTTTTGAAAGTGATAAAGCTCTATTCTGGGCTCGGAACAAGCAGCAGACAGCTGAGGCAGAACTGATAACACATCGGCACGAAAGGAACAGGCAGAGGCAGCCGCCATCGTGCGACCCTAACGCAAACCTCAGGTCAACCGCTCCTACAACTCCCAGAGCAGCCAACTCTTGTGCTGAAACCACCCCACTCCAGAGGACACTGGCTTTGCTGGTGGCCACTGGGCTGCTTGAGCAAAGGAGAGGAAGCAGTTACTGTGTGCTGGTGGCACCACCTGCTGGAGATGGGGCCCGAACAGAAACGTTTTGATGAAATGCTGAAGATGAAGGAAAAAAAAATGACAGTATCTAAAATGAGAGCGTGGCAGATTTCATTCCTAATGCAGAGATGTTTTGTGAGATTGAGCTTGTTTAACAGAGGTATCATGAGATTCTGCAAAACCCTTGTGCATCTGCCTGAGAGAGGGAGACTAACAATCGGGTGTGCTGGGGAAACATTTTTTTTGACATGGAATTTTTCTGATTCAGCCTCTCCTTCCACTCCTTTTCAAGACTAAAAGAACAATATATCCATTCGTTACAGCCGCTTTGCTCTTGGAATTTTTCTATGCCCACAGGCACTACCAGCCTGGAGATACCCAGTGTCATGGGGGACTCATATTGCAGAGAGATGGGAAGATCTTGTCTGCCACTGCCAGGGCACAATGACAGCAGCTTCACAGTGACATTTAAGCTGTAATTTGCACGTAAATGTCAATATTTATTAGTCACATCAAGATCTTCAGCAAAACTCTTCTGGGTTGCTAAGTCTCTGTGGTTATACTTTTAACTAGGAGGCTCTTGAGAAAGAATAGCAGCTCTTGGGAACTTATTCCACATTTCCTAGCTGCTTCATTTCATTCTCAGCTCTAGATTATTTTCGTGGAAAGTTATTTCCAACCAGTCCCTGCATCAACAGTGTTGAAAAAAAAAAAATAAATGTTTATTGTTGTTCTAAGGTTTGACATAAAAAGCAACTCTTCAACTTACCTTGTCACTGGAGTTGTAAACATATTTACATATTGAAATAATGGAAATTGTAGTCACAGATGCTTCCTACCTCCAGCACAATGCAAGAACAACAGTCTCACCCTATTCAAGTGCATCTGAAGCATGCACACGTTCCCATCACCGTTTGCTCTCCCACACGAGCAGGAGCACTCTCCTTGGCAGCAGTTTCTGAGAAGCCCCGAGTGCTGAAATCTGTTTCCATTTGTACTGTCAACAAATCCCCCTAACTCCACTACCCGTCGAGAAACTCGGGAGTTAGGGCTCTGCACAAATCAGCATGAAGAAAGTAAAACTGTTTTCAAATGTAAAGCAGGAATGGGGGGAAAAAAACCCTACAAAGCAAGAGACTAAGTAGGCCTGATGGAATGAGGTAGACCTGAAGAAAAGGGTTTTGCTGTGGTCCCTAAGTGAGGACACGAATATGTAGCCACCACCTATTCGTACTCACCAGGATTTTGGCTCCCCAAAATGTAAGTAGTTGATGCTGTAGAGATCCATGTCTTCCGTATGCCAAGCAAATGTTGTCTTCCACATCCCAAAGTAGAGGTAGGGAGTGTTTACACCTTCTATGATAATGCCACATTCATGTTCCACCATGTCTAGCAGAGTGTTCAGATTGCCAATATTCCATTCTTCCACATCCTGGAATTCAAAAGAAATGTTTTGTACTAAAACACATCAGGACTTGTTAAGCAGAATAAATAGCCCACAGCTTCTTTTCAGTGCCTTAAAATGGGGATATCTCAGTGTTATCTGCATTCATTTAATTCCACCTGCTTCCAGAAAGCTTCATTTTAGTGTTCATGAATAATGATGAAAATGCTGCATTACGACTCCTGCGTGGCAAAGGGATTGATCACTGGCTGCTCGCTCAATGCGTTCCCTGAAGAGGCACTTGTACTATGTGACATCCTACTATTAAGTGTTTGAATAATAAACATAAACTAAGGGTAAAATCCACATCTCTCAGTGACCTATTCCATCCCGATGTTCTTCGCCCGATGAACACGTACCAGCTGATGAGAAACACCAGACTTAAATGTGGCCAAAGTTGGCAGAAGCCTCTCCATCAGCTCAGTGCTTCAGAAACCTTCTAAATCAACCTGAAAAAAACCCCAACCCCACAGGGGTAGGGAGGGAAGGGCTGAAGAATGGAAGGAGCTGAAAAGTGAGATGAAGGAGTACAGAGGTGGAGTGGTTTTCATGACTCTGGCACCTCAACACTTGCAGCAATGTCAGGATAAGAGGAAATCTTCTTTAGTGTGACTGGTAATTCAATTATTTCCTGGCTACTTACAGGAACTTGAAGGAAACACAATGTATTCAGCACATTGCAGGAGCTACTTCTCCTAAAGCTTGTACTTATGTCATCTTTCTGATTGTACTATGGATAAGAACGTGATACTCTCATCAAAACACCAAATAGCAATAAGTGATGGCCATGGCTGCGAAGGCCTCAGATTTCTATGTTTATTCCAATTAATTTCCATATTGAACCATACTGATAAATAAAAGCTAATTCTACATAACACAGTTTATACTGCAAACTATCAGACAACACTCAAAAAAAGGGGCCACTTTCCAAAGAAAACTACAGAGAAAGGATATGACTTTAAAATAGCTGCCTAAACAGAGTAAGGAGATAAGCAACCTTTATCATTTACAGCAGAAGAAACCACAAAAGAATTAAGTAGAAACCACATCAGAATTAAGCATAGGATGTGATTTCACCATGGAAAAGCTTATACAAATTGAATGGTAAAATAATTTAGCACACAGGTGCGTTGTAACCTACCATAGCTCCCTACAAAGAAAAAATGCAAATGCAAATGTTTTTGTTGTGTTAAGAATCAAAAAAAAGGCATTTTTGACAAAGCACCCAATTCTTTGAAGTGCTTCTTTATGGCTCTTTAAGGTGCTTCAGCAGAAACGTGTATTTTATCCCCTTAAAAAGAAAGGGGTAAAAAGCAACAAACCAAACCCTAGCACAAGAGAGATCAGGATCAGTAGCTTACTTCTCACATGCACACCCTCACGTGTACCTGGGAACATCATTATGATACCAATTCAAATTTCTTTAATAACCTTTTCTGCAAGCTGGATACAATTTTTAGCCACATATTTAATAACAATTCATTTAAATAACTTTTTTCCCTCATTTTCCTAAAACCAAGCTAAAAACCAAGCTAAAAATAAAGGCTTTGACAGCTTCCATTGCCTCTCTTATCCTGAATCTCTAGGGAAGGGGGGGGAAGTTTAGTCACACTTTTGTAATGAGAGAAAAATAAAGATGTTATTTGGTTTTTTAGGGCTGCTGAATCAAATTCTGAATTACTGATCCTTAATGAGAAAAGCAGTAAGAAATCAGTGTCCATATTTAAAATGAAAAGATGATTTCACTTACTGCATCATACAGTGAGCCACTGATATCAGCCCCGTAAATTGGGGAGACAAATGTGAGATTCTTCCAGTACTTGCGCTCCAGGTCTTCAAAATCTTGATGACGTGGAGTACAATACCTGATAAGAACAGGGAAAAGATAAGGATGTAAGAAGGAACACTCAAGACAGGTAAACAACTCCAAAGAAGTGTCCGTTTCAAAGCAGGGACACTCAGGAGGTTACTGAAGGTGCATTTCATTTTCAATTCTACTCAGATTCATATAATTCATACCATTTTCTTTTCAGCTCGTTTCTCAAAAGAAAAGCTTTCCAGAGAACAACCCCATTCACAACATAAGCACATCACTTAACACCAACATACTTCTCACTGTTAGCCAGACGCCGGTATTCTCCCACAGTCATAGGTTTCTTCTGTATGTTATACTGGGTGAATAATCCTGACTGTCCAGTAACCACCTGCTGAATGGGAGCTGGGATAACCATGTCATCAATGTCATCATAGGTTTTTCGGGGCTTCCATTCCTTGGGAGGAATCACCTGAAATTGGGGGGGGGGGAGAACAAAAAATAACAACAAAAAAAAGGCTTTAGTTTGACAACAGGCAAACATAACTCCTACTGCAGCAAAAACTGCTGAAGTGGAAGGAATTTCATCCTGTTGCTGCAGGTTATCAGATAGCAGCATCTCAAATAACCAGCACATATGACAAGGCACCTGTTGTGCATCTGCTGAACTAGCAGACGTGGTTAGAGGGCTGCCCGCCTGCAGCCCACCAGTACCCTGCTGCAGGAGATGGCTGCTGAAGATGAAGAGAGAGATGGTTATACCAAGGGAACACTGCATGCCAGATCTGCACACACTTCTCCCTCCAGAACGACATTCTTCTCATCTACCATTCCACAAAGCTGGAGGTTTAGGTTGGAGCTGAGGAACAATTTCTTCCCCTCCAGGCCTGGCCCAGGCTGCCCAGGGCAGGGGGGGAGTCCCTGTGACCCCTGGAGGGGTTTCCAAGCCCCCCGTGGAGCTGTGGTGCTGAGGGCCAGGGGTCAGTGGTGCCCTGGCAGTGCTGGGTTAACAGTTGGGCTCTACGACCTTAAAGGTCTCTTCCAGCTAAAATGATTCTGTGACTCCAGCAGGTTTATGAGCACGCTGCATCTCTCCAAGTCCATAATGTTTTATAGCAGTGTAAAAAGCTATTCCACCTAGAAGATGACTTACATTAGGGTTTTCTTGAGGGAGAAGGGGTGTGTGGGTGTTTGGTTGGTTTTGACCAAGGAAGGCTCAAAATTCTGTTACTTTATGACTGTTGATGTTTCTGTACATGTAGATGACACAGTGAGGACCAACTCCTTAAACAAAAAGGGGTAAGGGGCACAGAAGAACAAAAGGAAAGCGTGGGGAACGTGTCCAGAACTCTTTTCCCTCATTCTTGGAGGCTGCACAAAAAAGAAAAAACTGCTGCAAAGCATTGCTGAATATGGAAGAAAAAGCTGTAATTTTAAACAGAAGAGCTGCCAGCAATTCTAGGCTCCAGATCAGAGAACAACCAGTAGGACATTCAACGGGCATGTGGAATGAAATAATAAAATATCTGCAATCTAATTTGGTGTAAGAATTAAATAAAATAAAAAAAAAAGTTAAGGGAACTGGAGGACAAGTTATTGATCCTCATGGGCATGGTTCCTCCAGGATATGCTGAGCTCTACTTCCATTACAAGGCTCTGAACCGCAGTTGTGAGAGACACAAAACTGAACTTAAAATGCTCAGATTTAGTCCTACAAGTAGAGTAATTTCTTTACAACATCTGGAAGTCACCAACAAAATAATTTACCCTAGCAGCCTCACGGAATGCAATTGCCAGTACACTCAAGTGGACAAGGAAACATTTCACAGAGAGCTTTTCATCAATACCCAGCTCTATTTAGAACTGTAATAAAACCAGTAATTGACCTATGTTTTAGAAGAAATAAGAATTATTTCATGCCTAACAGCCTTATTTCTCTGTTGTGCTTTATTAAGTTCTGCTAAATGCCATACATAGCAACGACCTTGTCAGAACAAATGATCTCCCTCAGCCTGTGGTGCAACATGACACGGCCACAGAAATACTCTAATCAGTTAGTTCTGATTTTTTCCAAGCAGTTGTATGTCAAGGTCTGGAATTGAGAAGCTTCACATCATTCTTCATGAGTTTCAGTGTAAAGATGTGGATGAGAATGAAGCAGAAAGATGTTTTAGAGCTGGCTGGAGAATTGCTCCCTAAAGGTCAACGAGGCTTTCAGGTGTTCTGGGAATGGTTACAGGTCTAGAGTCAAGTCAGGCTAAGGTGGTAGCCCAGAATATTAAAAAGGCAAGAGTAAAAAGTCTGCTCCCATCCACACAGATACAATTTAGGTCCCCTCTCCATTAAAACCTAAGCAGACTTCAAAAGCTTCATCAGTAACGTCACGCTCTGTTGGAGCTGGAAGCCTCAGACCTCAAGGACTGTGGCTACCAAGACCTGTATCCTCACCAACACAAAAAGGACATGCAAAGTCCCTTAAGCCATCTCTTCACGGGCTGGGAAATGTCTTTTTTTTTCCAGTTAGGGATCAGGAAAAGACATCCTGCAAAGAAGCTCTTCCGTCACTCTTAGGAAGGGCTGCAACTCCTCTGCCTCTCCTCCCTCGGTGAACCCAAGCAGAGATTGCCAGGACAATTTTCATCACCACGTTCTGCTTGACTACATGAAAGCAAACTGCTTCTGAGTGCTAGAACTTCACAGACACCTCACCCAAAGCAGAGCCTCGGGGAGGAAGCCTTCGGAAGCTTTCAACTGCCTGTGCTGAAGCAACTCACCTTGGCAAGCCCAGCTCGGTGAGCGCCTTGGGATTCCATGTAAGCGATGTACTTCCCAAAGTCCCGGAACTCCTCCAGGGTGGGACGGAAGGTCATGATCTTACAGCCAGGGTTCTGCGGACTCGGGGGTTCCGACCCCATGGTTCTGGTGCGACAGCAGCGCCTGAGGAGGGGGAAGCAGAAAGGGAGAGAGGAAGAAAGAAAGGAGGCAGAAACAAAAAAAATACTGGTTAAGAACCTTTGTTTTCTTTCTACTTTAATGAATTTCACAGAAAAGACCAGGATCTGTTTTTTATTTCTCTCCCCTATTCCCCCAAGAAAGTATTTGTAAGGGCTACCCTCTAACATGGATACAAAGAGCTTCCGACCAAAAATCTATTTGTTAGCATGGCCCTAAGCAGGGCCAAGTATCATGGAGCTCCTGATACCAGTATCAGCCGAGTTTGGACAGGGCCTAAATGAAGATCATGGATTTAACATGGCCCCTCCATCCATCGTATGAAATCCTGTCTCATCAGAACAGCAGTCACCAAGGACACACTTCTCACTACCTTCAGCACCTATTCAGGGGGTGTGTGGAATTAGCTCCACATCTTCCACCAGAAAGTTTCAGCCTTTTCTATAGTTAGTTAGAAAACCGACAGCTTTGGCCAATGTATTAGCTACTATTTCCTAGGGGTTTTTTTCCTGTGCAGGGTTACATTAAAAAACATAAAATTAGGGGTTTTTAAATGTAGCTTCATTACATTTTGATTCTATCTGCAACGTATGTAGACAAAGCATCAGACAATTCTTGACATTCCAAAACAACCTTCCACGTGAAAAGCAAAATTGTTCCATTTACTTCAAAGTTGCAGGGAAACAAAACCAAAAATCCACACTCAGGAGGAAATCACAATTTTGGAATGGGACGTTTATAAGGTTATGCTAGAAACTTATAAGGCAAAAAAAAATGTTTTCGTGGCATTTCAGTTGCTAAGCTAACTACAGCATTATGCTCCATGTCAGAGAAGCAGCCGCAGCACAGAGGATAAGCTCAAGCTATCACGAGAGGGCAGTACGGGGCTTTTCAGGAATAAAAAGTGCAGCAATGCTCCATCAAAGGCAGTTTGGAAATCAGGAGCAAAGTATGTTTGGATTTCAATCGATTTCAAACTAGCTGAGAAATATTCCAGCTGCTGCTGAAAGTACTCGGTGGGTTAGGAAAACCGAGACCAAGCAGAGAAATTGGCTGTGTCGGGGGGTTCAGCAAGCGAGCACGGCACAAAACTCCACTCCCCCAAAGCCACAGCAGATAATCTCCCCTGCCTCCTACAGCATCCCGTGCTAGTGTGGACAGACTCAACACCCGGCTTCAACCAGGGTATCAAGGTTTCCTTGGCAATTTTAACTGCATAAACCAGGGTTTTTTCATCTCAAAGGCAAATGAACAGTTTTGGACTTGAAATTCTGGAAAATAGACAATTTTATAGTATGGCAGAGTAACTCCTACAGAATCTCAGAATGGTGGGGGTGGGAAGGGACCTTGAAGGCTCATCGAGTCCAACCCCCCTGCCAGAGCAGGGTCACCCAGGGCAGGCCACACAGGAACAGATCCAGGAGGGTTTGGAATCTCTCTGGAGAAGGAGACTCCACAACCTCTCTGGGCAGCCTGGGCCAGGCTCTGTCACCC
>JANIJG010026034.1:143942-157485 GCA_024611175.1 Megaceryle torquata
AGCAGAGGGGGAGGAGAACGTCTCTCCATGTACTAACCACAGCCCTTCTGATCCACCCCAGGGTGCCACTGGCCTTCCTGGCCACAAGGGCACGTTGCTGGCTCATGGTCACCCTACTGTCCACCAGGACCCCCAGGTTCCTTTCCAACAGGTCCGTTCCAAACCTATACTGGCACCTGGGGTTGTTCTTTCCCAGATGCAAGACTCTATACTTGCCATTGTTACAGTCCATTAAATTTCTCCCCACCCAACTCGCCGCTCTCTTTTTTATATAAAAAAAATTTGTTTCAAAGCAACATTCTGTAAGTCTAAGCCCTTCCCTAGCACAGTCTCCGAAGGAATTTCAGCCCCTCACATGCTTGTACCACGCTCCAGCATCTGCCTGGTGCCTCCTGAGCCACCAACTAGCCCTGAACTAGTGGTGATGTCCAAGGGGCTCTTCCCAAGCCAGGAGCCAGCGACACAAGGCATGTTCCATAATACAATCCAACTATAAACCCCAATATTGCACAATATTCCAGAGCAAAACCAACTGAGGAAAAAGATACAATTTCACTCCGTCCCCAGAAGATTACTTCTAACAATTGCATTTCCAAGAGAAATTCTTGCAGGCTTAAGCCAAAAAGGTCCTTTAACCCACCCTTCCCATCTCAGGATGGCCCTGCCTGAAGAGATTTCCAGCCTTAGCACACAGAAAAAACACAACATTATGTTTCAGGGTCACCATTTTCAGGCGAGAATGCTTGATCTATACCCACAAGAGCAATTTAGTACATAAATATTTTGCAGAAATACAAAAAGAGGAAACCATCTCCAATTCCTGAGATGAACCACACGTAAGCTCCGGGCATCCATCTGCTGGAGGGTTCCTCCAAGCCACTGAAGAAAAAGATTGTTCACTGGGAAAATACAGCTGATCCTGGTGAAGAGTCAGGAGAACGGGAAAAATGACTGTTGGAGAAGTGGGACAGAGACAAAAAACATCCCCAAACTTCTACTGCAAGTCAATCTCGCTGAGAATATTTCCGCTATTTTTAAACCGGGTCTCGAAATGCCGCAGAAGTTCACCCAAGCGGGAAGCACCAAGTCGGGCTCTGCGGCAGCCCTGCGCACCGCCTGACCCCGAGGAGCTGGCTCGGGGAAAGGAACTTGAATTCCATCCTGAGGAGGACCCATGCCAGCACCATCTGCTCCAGGGATGCCTTCCCAGTATCTGCAGCTTTACCCACAACCAGGGGAAAAAAATAATTAGGCAAAGCCAGGTTTTATCCCATCGAAATTATCTCCAGCAATTCCACTTTTGATTATTTGCTCCCAATTAATTGAATAAAAATACATGCTCCAACAAGGTGGGAAGGGATCAAAAAACTATTTCAGGAAAAGTTTAATTAATTAAAGGATCTACATGAGCAATGTCACTCGGCACCCACAGCGCAGAGACAAAGCACAACAGATTTCTCCCATTTAATCCCATCTCTTTACTCTAAAGAGCATCTTAACAGTTATCCTAGGTAACATTTGCCGTGATGTACGTTCATCTAACTAATTTAATTAAGCTATTCCAAAAATAAATAAAAATAGCCAGAGAGCACGTGGAAAGGGAGAATCAGTTTAACTCCTTCAGCCAGAGAAGTGCCCAAAGCCCTTCCATCTGCACGTGCTCCCCACACCCGCCCCAAACAGCTCAAAACACCCAAGCCACAGAGAGAGCTTTGGGAGAGAAGAATTTCTCTCTCAACCGCTTTGCACATCGCAGCACTAATGTATTTTGGATAAACAGTGGCAGTATTTACTGTTGCTTCTTCCCAGCTCCCAGTATCACAGAGGAAGGACAAGAGGCCAAGGCAGTGGGACAAACCCAGGGCTGTGACAAAAGCCTGGCCACGCTGCAGCTTCCTTACGGGATTTTCAGGAGACAGCCTCAGTTAAAGAGTAAAAAAAAAAAAAAAAAAAGCATGGTAATAAGTTCACCAGCATCACTGAGGAAGATTTCACCACAAAACCCAACTATTCTGAGAACACTGAAAGCCTTTTTCATTCACTGCTCTGCCATGTGGCAGGGTGAATGGGGACAATGTGAACAAACTCTTCTCTCTTCACTATTAACACTGAAAAGGATGATTTTGCAGAGAGTCTAAGCCCCCTATTAGTCCCTGAGAAGAAGGTATTTTTCCCAGCTGGGTGCATTCTATTTCTTTGTAAGAGAGAGTAAAGACCTGAAGTATTATGAAAACTTTCTAATTTTAAGCCACACTAAGGAAACACTAAAAATTGTCTCCAGAGAGATGATCTCAATGGACACAAAGAGCTGAGTTCTTAATTTCAGTGACTTTTACATGAGACTTTTCCCTCTAAAACTGATGAGAACCAAGACACTTTTGTGACTGGAATCCTACACCTGTTGATCAAAACCTTTGTACAGCAGCAAAAGAGCCCAAGAAACCCAGCAGAGATCAACGACTTGTGCTCGCTAAAGGACTCACAGGACTGGGAATCCTTCCTCCAGGGAAAGGTTTGGCACTTGCAAGTAGTTCCCTGCTGCTCCCTCACTATTGATCTCAGAGGAGCGGATAATGCCAACTCCTTTTCCTCCACTTTTGACTTAAGGGGTAACTTTGACTAAAGGTAGTGACTACTAGTGAAAACCAACCTGCCTTTAGGCACCAGCGCTGCACCTACACCCAGGGCACACGCCTGCAAATGTAAAGCAAACCAGTCCTGCCAGTTTGGTATAAACCCTCCGTTATCAATCCGGATTTGAATAGTAAAAACACAGCAGAATTTATGACAGAGGACTCATGCTGTTTATACAGTAACACCAGAAGAACATCTTTAATCTTACTAAATGAATATAAGTGCTCTCTAGGATTATCAGTGTCTTCGATAAACCAGAACCTCCAGAGCCCTTTAAGGGTGGCCACCAGGTCTAAAGGTGAACTTCTACCCAAACGACGTGCTACCTATACATCACATGCCTTGCTATCTACACATTACACTGTATACAACCTGCAAAACCACCTTTGAACAACTTGCCGTCGCTCCAAAGGTGCAGTTTTCCAACATCAACCCCTCAAAAACAACCCTTCCTGGCTTTTTGCCAAAGGCTTTGAAACCACACGACCAAAATTCAGAAAGACGAAGGAAAACGCCCTTTGGAACAGATGCCTATAGCTAAAAAGAAGAAAGTAGGCGTACGAAATCTGATAGACAAAACCATTGCATGGAAACCACAGGCAGCAAAAAATAACTTTTGTGAGATCATCTGCAGCGACTCTGCAAGACTTCACTTGGGTTGTGCTGGAAGGGGCTGAAAAGACACACGGAAATATCCTCCTGAGCACACCTCGCAACCTGCTGCCAGCTCAGAGCAGAAAAGACGCACGTTAGCCCGACGGGGTGGTGGGTACACACGCTGGCACCAGTTTTACACCCTGCTGAAGCAAAAAGAACCACAGCCATCAAAATTTCACAGAACAAACAAAGCGTTGGCTACAGTTTGAAGCAAGAGGAAATTTCGCAGCAGCACCAACTTGGATAGCGACCGAGCTCCCATCCAGGGCCATTTGTTCTTCTCCTGTGCCAAATGCAATGATCTGTGGTGCCACAGTGCAAAATAATCTGGGAGCTGACTCTGGTTACATGGCTGCACTTGAAAACCAGTGTGGAGTTGTAGGGGTAGGACTTTTACAGCACTAGGGCAAAGCCACCATCTCAAACGGCAGCCTCAGCGGGCAAAAAAAAAAAAATAAAAGAGTTCCAAGCATCTGATACAGTTACAAAAAAAAAGCCTTGGTGGCTTGAACTTTGAGACACACTTTCAGCAAGTTCTGCTACAACACAGTCCCTCCTCCCCAAACAGGAAAGGTGGTGAGCTTTAGTGAACTGGAGTTCGTAGGCACCTAGAAATGGATTGAGGGTTTGGTGCTCTGCAGTCGAATTGGCTTTTTATTAAAGAACACTGAACCCACTTCATCTGATCAATGCAGACAACCACCATCTCTGCACTCGTAACACCAGTAAAACTGCTGTTAGTGGTTAGGAAAATTAACTTCCACAGCTCATTACACTAGGTAAGGACAGTGAATTTGCAGACCATCTAAGGACAAGGCACACCAAACCAAGGCAGGAACGTGTAATAAGTCCCAGATATTGGAGGGGGGGGAGGGAAGAGGAGATATGATGAGAAGATCTAAATGAGGCACGTTAAATAGCTTAGATAATTGAAGTTATAAAGATGTCGTCATTTCCAGTACAAAGCACAAAAATCATTAATATATAACAAATTCTTCATTTTGGTGCTGAAAACAAAGCAGCTCCCACTTTGGGGAAGAAATTCTGAGCACATTTTACTCCCGAGCAGAGGAAGCTGCTATCGGGCAAACAATTTACTGTTGTAATACTTCAGAAAGATAAAGAGACCTGTCCTATCTTAAGCAAGGTTTTCAAATCCTAACGACAAAAACTTAAAGGCTCCCTTGCCCCATTTTTCATGGTATCCCCCAGATGGGTCAGAGCCTGGCAGGAAACAAATGTCAACGGCAACAAATTCCCTAATCTTGTTTCAACACCCAAATTGTTTGACCTTTAGTCTTCTTGCCTTATCTGGCAATTTCCCTGCAAACTCCTGTCTATTGATCCAAATACATCTACTAAACCTCCCCTGCGCTTTCAATAATCACTAGGAAAAGAGAGATTGGACTCAACCTTGCATTCCTCATCCTTGGGCAGGCTGGACAGCATATTAAGACTTCCCCGTTCTCCAGACGTGGTTGCCACCAGCTGACACGCCGGGCTTTACTTCCTCACCGAGAAGCAAGACACGGTGTGTTTACCACCGTGCTGCCCTCGGCAACTCCTGCAGAACGTCCAATGGGCTGCGAGCCACCCCTGCTTACCTCACAATGACCTGTCTCTGCAGCTGCACCTGAAGCTCCTCTTGCCAGCGAGACCACGCTGGTAGGACATCCGTGGGCAAAATGTTAACGGAACTACTTCTGCCCGTGCTTGGAAAGCTGAAAATCTGTCCGAAGGACTTAATCGGGGTCATTTATCTCATTGTCCTCAATTAAACTGTCAATTAGGTTGGTTTTATGCCCATTCTTAGGGAGATGAGGCCAAGTAGGGCACTGGTGGAGTGTGGGAGGAGGCAGAGCAGCCACCCTCGCCTGCAGTAACACACACTGTCCTCAGCAAAACCAAAAACATCTGTAGAATCAATCAACGGCCAAGTAGCATCACAAGAAAGTGGGATTCGCAGCCTTTCTGAAAGTTTGTTTTAAACCTCCCTCTGCTCTTTGCCAGAAATGTTTATGGGGGAAACTTCTGCCTGAGGAGCCACATCCCCAGACCTGCAGGTGGGCCCAAGCCCAGGCTCCCATCAGGATCAAGAAATAGGAAAGCTCGCCCAAGACTACTGCAAGTCCCTGGCAAACTTGAAATATGTTTAGTTTGGGGGGGAAATAAAAATCTGATCCTCAATTGAAGATACTGTACAGTTACAAAATTAAACCAAACAGCAACAACACACAGATTTTAAGTGTTCCTGAATTAACTTTGTGTTCTGACCCACTTAGTATTTCCCAGACATTTCCCATACAACAATGTAAGAACCCAAGGCAGGAAAGAATTTTTTTAATTAATTCTTAAGTAATCATTTGACTACCAAGTGGTGTGCACACAAATATTAATGGAAACCTCATGTGTTTATTTGAAATGGCTTTTTTTTCTTCTTTTTTTGATGAATTAAGCTGAAACATAGAGGGCAGATTCTATTTCCATCTACTTCCTGTCTCAGTAAGCCAACTAATTACACTCAAATTAACATTCACATGGATCAGGCACTATCAAAAGTTCAAAAGAACAAAAAAACCCGAGACTTCTTGCAAAAGAGGCAGATTAGGTAAAAAAAAAGGCAATTAATTCTATGTCACTAGTTTTAGAGAAGAGCTACATATTGCAAGCATAGCTGAGACAACTTTTCTGTCTTCCCCTTTATTCCCAAGAATCAGATGACAGCATTTAGACAAAAAGTGTAACTTTTAAGTTTGCAGTTGGTTGTGGTGTTGCTGAGCCCAGTTTTAAACAGCTTAAGATGACAGCAAGAATTTTAAACCAACACCTTGTCCTCAATATTATTTACTGATGCAAACTATGATATTTTTTAGCTTCCAAGCTGCTTGGAGTTTTGTATATCCTTCAAAAGGTCTAAACAAACATAACAGAGGAAAGATGTGGGAAAGAAGAACAGAGAGACAACGTTCCTGTTCAGGCACGGCGAGTACCCACCAGCTGAGCGGAGGAAGATCTGAAGTGCTTAAGCTTTGACAAATTAAGAATATCTTCCATTTAGTTCTACACTCTGCAAGGCTTCGCCAGAATTCTGGATTCTCCTCTACTTCAAATCAAGCAGCTTACACAGCTCATTAAAGTGAAATGAAACTTTCCCTCCCAACATCCTCTTGCTACAGAATTGTACAGTTGCGCGTTTCTTCAGAGCACAATTTAGTCACAAATAGCATTCAAAACCTGAACCAGTGTTTAAAGAGCAGTAAATCTGTAAGAAGTTAAACCAGTTGATTATTGCCTGAAGTGAGATAGCCAACAGCCTTCTGTAAGGTTTAGTTCTGAGTATATTCAGAATCAGAGCTGTCTCTCCCCTCAAATTCCCTGTTTCACCGACTACGGCAAGATAAACTCGTGCTAAAACCACACGAATCGACGTATCACCACTGAATCTCAAACCAGGGATCTTATGAGCTCCAGTTCACTGCATGACACCTTTTGCTGTATTTTATTATCTTCGTTTTATTTACTGTAAGGCTATAAAAGAAAAAAAAACCAAACAAAACCCACACATATTTAACTGGATCTTCTCAGCAGCTCTGCTGTGACTTTGGATCTTTGGTACTAAGTACACAGAACTACTCTGGGTTCACTCTGCTGGAATATGAAGAGCAGAGTTGAGGAGCTCACTGTTTCAAACTGTGAGACCACAGTGAAATGAGAAACCTCCTGCCCAGAGGTTTGGAGCAGCTGAGGTAAAAAAAAAAACAACACACACACACCCCCACCTACCTGTTTTTTGGGGTATTCCTCTTCAGTCTGAAGAAAAATTCAAAGCCTTAACACACAACCCTTGAATTCAACACAAACCTTAAAATATTATAAAGCAACCCACGGTCTATTAATCTCATTAGAGACTGTAGGCATTTAAATTTGATTACTGCACCACTTTGTACAAAAAGTTAATTCCTGTATCAGATTAATACCTTAACGAGGACTAATTCCCAACAGTTTTCCTTCAGCAAACCTGCCAGAACTACAGGCCTGCAGCAATGTTCTCAACTCAAACTTCCTCAACTACTTCTCTTCGTGCCTTCAGATTTATTTTAAAGGCAGAATTTCAACTGCCTTGATTGTTCTAAGTGCTTTTGACTACTTTGCCAATGTGGAAAATAAACAAAATCTTGGTTGCATGGGGGTTTTTTTGCACAAGGTGCTTTAGGTCCTGCCTGGAGTGGGTGTGACACACTGACCCAGATTCCCAGCTTTAAAAGCAGCTGCATTGCCAGAAAACCATCTACTCGGGAAGAGACCGAGCAAGAGGCAGAGCCAGTGGGCAGAACAGGACCAAGAAGCCGAACCAAGCTCATACAGCTCCAGAACTGCACTTCAGCAGGGATTCCCATCCTCAGGTGCACCCGGAAAGAACTTAAAAAACCTCATCAGCACAGAGAGGAGCGGGGAGGGAGAACCCCAGAGTCTTCTGTCAGGCATTTGCTATCTCATTTCATAGCCATTTCACACCACTTAACCCAAACCGCAACTCAAACGAGTGACAATTAAAACCGAAATTGAAGCGAAACCGGGGAGAAACCCAAGCTCCTTTCGCATCAGCTTCAAGGTAACATTAGACAATTTTAATCTCTCCCAGTTCAATTTCATCCAGTTCTCTCTGGAAGCTACAGCTCCAAACTTAACACATAAATCACGGCCAAAGCTGCACTGCTTGTTTTGCCAACACAGAACTGAGAACAAATATGGCAAACTTCACGTAAACAGCTTCTCCACGACAAAAAAAAACCAACCCACACAGAGGCTCCCCAAAGTGTCCTCCCCCCCCTACTCTGACTGCATACTGGAAACTGTAAAGGAATATCCGAACAGCGCCGGAAATTATCTGTGTGCTCCCAACGCTGTCGTCTTAGGTCATACTCAAATATGATATTTCTATCACACGGGTTAAGAAACAAAAGAACCAGTCGATACTTCCCAAAACAAATGGGAATTGTGGCTTGTTCGTGAGCATTCTGAAACTGCAAAGTAAAAAATAAAATAAAGACGCGGGTCATTTTTGCCGCGACTGAGGCAGACACAGACTCAGTCAGGATCTTATACTACCCAAAATACTACGGCAGAATATAAATGTGTTCTCTGGTGTCAGCAGCCATCCAGGAAGAACATAACTGAGAAACTGCTTCATTTATCAAAGAGAATAATTTTATCTGTGAAAATACAAATGAAAGTAAGCACCTTAATTAAGCTGTAGTAATAAATGACTACATCCTTAAGTTGTGACAAGACAGAACATATTTGATCCAAAACAAAGATTAAAAAAAGAATTAAATCCTTACTAACCAACAATCAGTTTACTGAAAAATACTGAAAATGGAAGAACACCTCGTTCATCTTCCACCGAGAGCGATAACACGATGCTAACATCACTAAACTCGTGCACAACGACCAGATTTCTGCCAATATTTTGCAGCACTCGAGGCTTTCAGTTTGCTAGAGCGTCAAACGGACCAACCATCTTTTGGATTCTTAAACAGACGATGAATAATTACTTCCAACAGCGCCTTGCACGGCCACGGAGAATCCTGACGGCATCCAAATATATTAAGCAAATCCCTCACTTGCAGTGACAGATTTAGCTGTCATCCATCTTTGATATTAACAGATGCTATATTGCAAGGAATGCTGCGGATGGCACGGGCAGGGAGCGGACGGACAGACAGGAACAGGCGCCGCAAATCCCTTTTCAACAGCGCATGGTAAGACGTTAAAAAGCGAGTCAGAAAGGGTGGCAAAATCACCATTCTGCAGTTCCACATTGTCTAAAATTAAGGAAATCAAGTTTCTCCTTCTTAAAACTGCAAAAAGATATTGCTAAGGTGTCAACCAAAGGATGGGTGTCCCAGCCCATAGCAGGACAGAGCTGTTATTTCCACTGATGCGTCACCTCCCCTGTTCACCAAAATTAGGTGTAAACTCTGAGGGCTAATTACAGCTACCTGAACGCCAACACATTGTTTATTGTATTACATCTGGACATCCCTGTAGAAAATGAGAATACAGAGCTCTTAATAAATATACAAAAAAAAAAACCCCAGCTGGTTAACACGTTTATCCAGCACAGCTGGACAAACTGGTTTTCCCCAACTTGTATAAAATTTCTTGAGACCTCTCCTAAGGAGATGGCTCAAAGCTTTCAGAAGGTGTCTATATTTTTAACATTTAAAACACCTAGCACCAGCAGGTCTGTAAAACAATCACTCTGCATTATCTCTTCAGTGACAGGACACGATGGTATCACTGGAAATAGTTCCCTCTGCTCCAGCAGTTCAGTTTAACAGGCAGGTGAGGAGTTCGAGTCCTCTATTTGCTTCAGACCAATAACCAGCATTATCCAGGGGAAATCAGTGGGATCCTGCCCGAAAGTGCATTTTGCTACCAACTTCTCCAAAGCTGATGAATAAAAGCTCGTGTTCACCCTAAAGTCAGACTCCAAACACATCAGACCTGCGTACTTTGTTCTTTCACCCTCAAGTTCTAACTTACTGAGAAAGCTAAGGTCATCTATGTAAGACCACATACGTATGTTCTGGTGCTACCAGAGCAGTTAAGGGAACTGTCTCTTTTCAAGGAGCAAAGAATAACACATGGCTACGTGTTGGACAGCATTTCCCTGTGAATGTGTTTTGGTGACTATCGTATTCGTGAGCAAGGAATCAAGTACCTCCACCTATGTATGCTTTGCATAGGAGGAACTCCTACCACTAATGAGAAAGAAACAGTCGTCGATTCCTCCTGGCACTGGAGGAGTCACTTTACCTGCCTCAACCTCTTCCACTTATTACAGGGGAACCCAAGAATTAGGAACTTACTGTCAAAAAGCAATTCCCCTATGGACTCCCAACGGTTGGTTTATGTAACTGCTGAAATGTAACTGTAAGGTCTAAATTCTAGTCTTGAGATTTCTAGTGATGATGTGAATTTTAACAAAACAGGAAAAGGAAACAGAACAGGAAAGAAAAAGGGAAAGAACATAAGAAAGAAATGACTTCTCATACATGGAAAGGGAAAAAAAAAAATACACCAAACCAAAACACCATTAGGTTTCTGCTGAACAGAGTTCCTTCAAAATTACTCCTTTTGGTTAAAGGAAACTTAACTTTGGAAGGATATAACACAGCTATTTACCCTGACCCAGCACAAAGGCAACTGTCACACACCAAAACTCCGGTGCCCTAGGCCTTAACAGCTCCACCAGAACAGTCTGCACCCCTGAACACCACCCATTCTCTAGAGCAGCTTTTATTAAAAAGTATAAAACTAAGCCTCATTTAGGAGGTTTGTGATCCTTTAAAGCAAAGGGGTCCAAACCAGTCTTTCTGCCACACACCTGACTCCTACGCAGCTCTGCAGACCGTCTTCCAGAACAAGAATCAAAGCCAGCTTTAAAGGGAAGCCAAAGCACCACCTCCACGTGAAGGGTTTCCTGAATAGTTTCCCCTTCCACCACACACGACATCCCAAAAGAGCTTCATACATCTTCTATTTATTTCTTCTTTTAAAAGGGCAAACTGAGCAGCTAAAACCCAGGGCAAGTCAGCAAAGCATGACTGGACAAACAATTTCTGCGGAGCACAAGCGTTTCAGAGCCGGTCATCTCACTTTTTCACCCTACAACGTTTGTGCTCAAGGCTGCTTGGAAAGAGGAAGGAGCTCTGCACATAACCACGGCTCTTTCTATTCACGTCAGGCTTATTATTAAAATAAAAAAAAAAAACAACCAAACCTAAACACCACAACACCCTAGTTTGGCCCTAGATTTTGACAATCTCTGGAAGAGAAGAACAAAAAGGAAAAAAAAAGGCAACAAAAACGAAAAAAACACCACCAAAGCGGTGTCAGGTTCTTGCCACCGGTTTTCTCCCCCCGGGCCTGCTGCACACAGGCGAGAGACTAAACACAGAATCCCAGCCCCATCGGCAGCCTTCGGTCGCCAACATTTCCCTTCACCCGGCGGAACCCCCGCTCTAAACCCCCCGGCCGGCCCAGTTATTCTCCATCCCACAAATAAACCCCCCCATCGCGGTGACCAACCGCCGCCGAACGCGGCAGCCGCCCCAGGCCGCCCGCTACCGGTACTCCCGGGGTGGGGCGAGGGGGGGAAGTAAGAGACCACCCGGGGCCTCCCTCCCGAAATCCTGCACCGAAACACCGCGCTCAGCCGCGGAGCGCTGCGCGGACACTGCGCCGGGGCCCGAGGCTCCAAGGAAGGGTGCGTAGAGGGGGGACACGGCCGGGGGCGGATACGGGGGCGGCGGGGGGGGGGGGGTCCCGCCGCGTCGCCCCAAGACAAAGCGGGCGGCAGGGCCGGGAGGAACGGGCCGCGACGGGCCTGTCCCGTCCCCCGGCCTCGCAGGCCGGGCACCCCAAGGGCCGGGGCCCTGCGGTGGCCAAGGCCGGGCCGCGAGAAGGAGGAGAAGGGCCGGCCGGCGGAGGGAGGCGCAACGGGCCGCCGTCCGGAAGCGAGCGGCAAAGCCGGGGCCCACCGCTGTGAAGAGGCGGTGGAGAAGGGGCTCGGCCTGGGAAAGGCCGGCGGGATGAAGCCCGACGCGCCGGTGGGTGGGTAACCGCCGAGCTACGGGGGTCTCCGGCGCCGCGGTCCCGGGGGTGGAGCCGCAGGCGGCGACAGAGCCCCACAGGGAGGGAGAGAGGGAAGCACCGGGAGCCCCCGTACCTGAGCCTGCTGCTGGCTGGCGGCGGCTGCGGCCCGGGGCTGCCCGTCAGCGGAGCGCCGAGCGGCCCGGCGCAGGGGGCAGAGCGGAAGGGGGGCGGCGAGAGGAGCTCAGCACCCCGCGGCCAGCACCTGCCGCCCGCCTCCTGGCCCTGCTCGTTGGCTGAGCTCGGCCCCTCCCTCGCAAGAACTGGCGGCGGCGCCGCTGAGAGGCGGCGGTTCCTGCCCATGGCGGAGCCCGTCGCCGAACAACAAGCCCAGCGCGCCCGTTGATTGGCGGGTTGCGAGGGGTAACGGCCCGCCCAACAAACAACAGGCGGGGTGCCCTGTCGCGCGCACGTCGCTCAGGCGATTTCCGCCAGTAGAACGCTGCCGTTAGGAGACGGGCGGCTCGCCCTCGGCTGCTATTGGGCGAGAGAGGGACAAGGCGGGTTCCGATAGGCGGAGCGGGGTGTCCGTCAGCTCCCCCTCCCCGGCTCTGCGCTCCAGCGGGGGCGCGAGGCGGTGAGTACGTGAGGAGCCGCACAGCAGCGCGCGGGGGGGCGGGGGGCGCTGCGTCCGCCCTGCGCCAATGGGGCGGGGAGGGACCGGCCCCCCCCACGCGGCCTGGGCCGGCCTCAGGGCGGGCGGGGGGCGCGGGGTCCGGCCCTGGCCTTCCCCCGGGCCCTTCAGCTCCAGCCCCTCCCCGCAGGGCCGGCCCTCGGGGCCACGGCGTCGCCGCCTGAGCGGGAGGGGGTGTTTTACCTGAGCTGGACCCGCGCAGGCCCCAGCTGCACCTTGCCCGTGAGCCTCAGGGCGGCCGCCCTCACCCAGAGGTGGTAAAGATGGCACACGAAGGTATCACGTCAGAGCAGGACCGTCACATCGCCACCGATACCCGGCAAACCCGAACTGGGCAAATTGGGGGTTTTCTCAACAAGCTGAAGCCCCGGGACAGAGCTCGGAGAGCAGCCCCAGCCCCTCACTGGGCACCTTTATGGTGTCCCCCCAGGGACCCCCAGCAGCTGATGAGTAAAGTGACCCTAACAAGGTGAGATCAGGTGTGCAGCTGGAAGGTGCTCAAGTTCTCACAATATCCAGGTAGTTTTTAGGCTCCTTGTAATCCCCAGCACCTGGAGCTTTATCAAGGAAAAAAAAAAATCAAAACAAAAACACACACACAAAAAAAAAAAAAAAAAAAAAACCAAACAAACAAACAAAACCACAGCACCAAAAAAAAAACCCCACCACCAAAGAGCAAACCCACAAACCAACCAACCAACAAACCAATCCCCAACCAAGTTAGCCATCAGCTTCTGCCAGGGCTCTGAATCTACCAGTCCCCACCAGTTCATTCTTTAAAAGCACGGGAATTTACCTACAATTCATTCCAGTTTCCCTCACAAAAGATAGATCATTACTGTGCTGTTACAGGAACCTTGTCTTGGCCAGATGGTGGGTGACAAGGAGATTTGAGCCAGGGGGCATTGAGCTATTCTCCCAGGAACAAGCAACAGGACAAGAGGAACCGGCCTCAAG
>JANIJG010026035.1:0-15533 GCA_024611175.1 Megaceryle torquata
GTTGCTGCCCCATCCCTGGAGACATTCCAGGTGAGGCTTGACAAGGCTCTGAGCAACCTGCTCCAGTTGAGGCTGTCGCTGCTTTCAGCAGGGGGGTTGGACCAGGTGACCTCTAGAGGACCCTTCCAACCCAGACAGTTCTACAATTCCATGGTACCAGGCATGGGGCAGCGACCACCTCTCTGGCCAACCTGAGCCAGGCTCTTGCCACCCTCAGCATCAACAACTTCTCCCTTTTTTCCAGTCTAACTCTCCTCCTTTTAGTTTAAACCCATCACCCGTTGTCCTGTCCTGCTCTTGCTTCAGCTCTCAGTCACTGGTATGACTACCTGTCTCTTTGGAGATAGGCACCCTGTGGATATTACTGTCTGTAACAGAGATAAGAATCCAGACAGGAACCGAGGTCGTGCAGCGAGGCATTATCCCAGCTGAGATAAATCTGCAGTCATTTCTAGTTCCTAGTCTAGTTCTCAGCCCAGTAAGTAATGCGACTATTTCTTAATTACAAAAGAAAACTGTAATTGTCGTTGTCTTTGTTCAAGTCCATCCCCAACCTTTGTGACCGTACAGCAGGTGCTTGCAGAGCTGCAGCCACACTAACCACAGAGGAGTTATTTAGGAAAGCAAGTTTAATGGTAGTTCTGGTGCTTTATAAAAGTTAAATTGCTCTTTTGACCTTGGATCAAGCAATCGGAAATTAAACGGTTCGTGTGTTTATTTTCACAAGTAAAGACTAAAACCTAAGAGAAGTTTCGTGCTGATAATATTTCTTTCAGTCATGAAAACCAAATGAGGTTTAACAAGTTGATCCAAATTTCCCCACAAACATCAACCCGACCCAAATCTTTTTTCATTTGAAGAAGTTTTTCCTAATTTATTCTTCACGGTTTTTGACAGTTGTCTTTTTTTATTATATTTTTTTTCTTGGAAACAAAGAACATTATTTCTGAAAATAGCCCATCTATGATTCAATGCGTATTTGTGACAACAGTTTTGATTTCAATTGTTAGCTCACTGTAGAACAGGAGAAAGCAGTCAGTACCAAACTTTTAGTAGTAATCCCCTGGCTCAGAGATGCAAATTCACTTTTTTTTTTTTTTAAAATCATTCACATAAGAGGATGATGAGGTTTAAAAGAATTATTATAATATTTGGTTTTACAGACAGTATCTTAATACTTGCATCACGTAAAAAAATAAAATAAATTCGTGGAGCCTTGTGGAAGCATTTCTCTTCAGAGAAGACTGCTTGAGTGGCAAGTTTCTTGTTCTTTGATCATTACTTAATGTAATCCTGTCAGAGGCTGGCGATAGCGTGGGGTGTCTCACAATTGTAGGAAGTTAAGTCACATTTCAATAGACTGGATCAAACCCATTAGGTTTTTTACCGTCACTAATCCTTTTCCTCTTAAATGCTATAAACCACCACGGGTCTTTTATCATCTATTTTTAACTGCCAGGTATAGTTGCTGAAATGGTACCTTTTATTGATCTAAAAAACCGCTCGGATCGACTCCAGCTGCCTGTTGTTAAACCCGGGCTGGCATCTGTGTATTGATCAGATTCTCTGATTCTAGTGGGAATATTGGTTAACTTTAAGGAGGCTGTGGCTGATCTGTGAGTGGCTAAAATCATAGAATCATAGAATGTTTTTGACTGGAAGGGACCTCTAGAGGTCAGCTGGTCCATCCTCCCTACACAAGCAGGGACATCTTGTTCTTCAGCTGGAGGATGATTCTCTTTGCAGCTCATTGCTTTTTAATATGTTTATGGCCGTGCTTCCTCTTTTTGACACTTAAAAAATGCTTGACAGAATTTTAGCTTTATTAATAAATGCATCAGAAGAAGATGTGGGTCTTGCTGAAAGCCATGAGCCTGGCTGCGTGCTTAGTGGGTGCAGAAATTTCTTGTTCAATAGTTTTCTGGAGGTGTCACGCGATGCAAAGAGATAATGCAAGTTCCTTCTTCCTGACACCATTTTTACAACGTGAGGATTTTTCTCTGTTCTAATCTCTGCCTGTAAACTTGGCATGGCCTAAATCTGATCCCCCCCTTGCTGGTTACGCGTGCTCAGGAGCAGCAGCGTGAGCAGGAGGCTCCATCAGTCTGGGCAGGACCCCCTGTAAAACCCTGTCGTGCGCAGTCTCTTGTTTGCAGCTCTCTTGAACTCCTCCCATTTTTAAGTGTTTTTCTTGCTTCTGTGATCAGAAAGAAGCTGCGTCTGCAGCGCGTTCACTTCCTGAGCAGACGTGGCCTGCACCCAAAGGCTGCACGTTGGTGCGGCCACAGCACCCAGGAGAGCGGGGGCTGCACGTGGCTGGAGCCCCTGGCTTTCTGGAAATGAAAATTATTCTTATTCTGGTCTTTGGTGGTGAATGATGTAACAATTGAGCAGCTCTGTCGTCTCAGAGGTGTCTGCTGCCCTGGCTAAAGGCCGCTTCACCAGGGGAGTCGGGAGCAACCTTCAACAGGGTCCTACTGGTGTCTGGTGTGGGACCAGTGCTCAGCATCACAAGCTCACCCTGGTCTGCCCAGACAGCTGCCCCCAGGCACGTCCCTTTGCTTTTCTAAGCCAGGGGAAAAGTGCCAAATGCACGTTTGCTCATATTTTATTTGAGGTATTGATTTTGTCTGCTGGTTTTGTCAGCGCTGTTACTGTCAAGGACTCCTTGAAAGTCTGTCTCTGGTTATGATGGTTATTAACAGAACACCAGTCCTCAAAGTGTGCTGTGCATTAAAAACAAAGCTTCCTAGGAATTTCCATAGGCAGCTGGTGCTTCCCAAAACCCTTACTGAGCATCTGCAGTTTCCAAAGAGTAACGACTTGGAGTGAGCTCTGCACAAAGTAAGAAAATACTTACTGCAGATACTGCCCTTGACCTAAAATCTGCCTTTGTTTTCAGATTAATATATTTAAAAAAAAAAACCAACCCAAACATATGCAACATGTAAACCCCAAGTTTTATCCATAAGGAAAGGGATTGTAGTTACTCAAAACTCGTATTGGGGAGTTTCCCTGAAGGTTTGACAAGCAGATTCCAGAAATCACCTCAGCTGGGAGGTGATATGTGCAGCTGTTTAACAGCATTTAAGAGCGATGCACAAACAAAACTACACCAAACTGAAACCGGGGAGGATTTATTTTAAGTGAGCACCTGTATTTACTCCAGTCTGGGTGCTGGTGGGAGCGTACAGCCCTTCCTGGCACCCGTGGGGATGGCACCGGGTGGGATGCAGGACGGACAGATGGATGGATGGACATCTTCCTGTGCTGCTAGCTTTGGTCCTGGAACTTGATACGGGGTTGCTGCGAGGTTGCTGATGGGGCTGCCTTACCAGTCTTTCTATACAGCTGAGGAAGCAGCTGATTATTGCCACAGGGACACACTCCTACTTTGCCAACTGCTATAAAGAAGTTTCCTCTCTTCCCTACCAGTGCTTACACCACCATTTCCTACTTTCTTTTTTTTATTCTTCTCTTAAATACTTCTTTTTCTTTGTTTTTATTTGAAAACCTTTGAGTAAGACAAATGCTGTTCTACAGCTGCCCCCTCCCCAGCTGTTGGTGAAAGCTGGGGTGAGGATCAGCCTCATGACCCCACTCTTATCCCGCCAACAGGTTTGTGTTCCCTTCCCCTTGCTCTGCAGAGCAGCACAACTGCACTTGGCTGGCTGATAATACCAGAAAAACTTGTAGATATTTTTTTCTCCTGTTTCCTGTTCACAGTCCAAACACCTCGGTGTTTTTACCAGTGAGCACTCTCGCCAGGAAGCCTGGAACTGTTCGGAAATGGATCCTGAGCACAGTCTGCCCTTTGAAGGGAAACCTGCCCTCTATGTTGACTGGAATTGAGCTGGAGAGTTGCTCAAACCTTGACCTGAGCTGGTGTTGGCAGTGCTGTGAGAGGGATGTCCTGTTGTCCCTGTTATGCCTCCATGGCTGCTTGTGGCAGAAGAATCTTTCAAAAATTCTAGATAGTTTGCAAATTAACACGCACAGGAAGGAAAAAAATTGGGTCCTTATTGATGTGCTCTCAACACAATAACCAGTTACTCATTTCTTCCTCCTTTAACCGTGTAGATACTTAGACCATCGCAGAAATTAACTCAGTTCCTTGGAAAATACCCAAGAAAACATTTTATGTAGCACGTTCAAGGAGTTCACCTCTGTTTTGGTGGACCCTGAAGGGTTGGGTGGCAGTTCCAAAGTTATTCATTCTTTATAAGCACCCTTTTATGCAAGTTTCTAGATGGAGAATGATGTGGAAGGGTTGTGCCCACTGCTCATAATCGTACCGTGTCACTTGGGTGTAAAGCTCAGTACTCTGCACCTAGGAAAGGCATTTTGGTCTCTTTGAGCACTTAAAAACCTTTTGCAGCCGAGATACACTTCTTCTGTCAGATCCTTCTTCTTAACATTATTGCTTCAGCCTTTTGCAATGACATCTTGAGTATCTTGCTGGAGAAAACCGGGAGGGTAGTAGTCAGCAAGCTGGGCGCCTGCGTGCAGGGAGATGGTGGGGTGTGTGGATCTGTGGTTTGTTTCCTGTCCTCCATCTGGGCTCTTTCTGTTCAATATGCTGCTCTCGAGTGTAGCAGCCTGGTTGTAGTCCCGTTCCTAGCCAGCTCAACCTTTCCCTTAAGCTGAGGTTTATTGTGCCTTAGAGGGAAGGAGTTGAGCAGGGCGTTTTGGATTTTAGCCTGAACAGTTGTAAGTTTGAGTCGTCGGGTTGAACGTCGCGTTAACCCTGCAGGACTTCTTGAAAGGACTGTGGTGGTGGTGTCTTCAGCTTTGTATTCAAACAAAAATGGTTCTCTGATTTAGAGTGTGGAAATTCATGTCAACTCAGTTGTGTTCTGTGGAAGCCAAGTGAGGGACTGAGAATGTCCTGAGGAATTTTCAGTTAAAATCACCATCAGAAAATGTCAGTGCATAATGCAAGCATTTGGATGCCTTGTTTTCCTTGAAAAGCTTGGCAGGAAAACCACGATCTGTACGAGAGAATAGCTAGAGGAATATCCTTGGGTTTGGCATAGAACTGATTGCTATCTAATGACATTTAACAGCATTTGTAATTTTACATTTGATATGTGGAAACTTTCTTAATGGGGATATATTTGACAGATGAAATACTTGAAATAGTTGATTGAATGGAGTCTCTGACTTAACAGCACCATCACTGGAGCTGAATCCTTGTTGATGTTTTGTTCTTGAAAGTCAGATGCTTTCCATCGTGGAGTATTAAAGTTTTTTATTCATATATGAATAAGTTTTTTGTTTGAGGTGATGTCGGCCCACTGCTTGTGTTGTCTTCATGATTCTGATTTTGTTTCCTCTACGGTTTGGTTAGAAGTTGTGGTTTGACACCGTGGGGTGTACGTATGGCACCAACAGCCAGTGCTTTATCTGCTCTGATCAGCTTCTCGGGTCGGGTGACAGTAACTGGGCTTCTGCTGTTTTCCTCTCGGTGGATAGAGGGACTCCAAGTGATGCTGGGGAAAATTTTCCAAGAGCATATTCAGCTTTCCTTTTCTTACAGGCAATAAGGGCTGGATCGTACTAGAAAAAGAGAAAGCTTGAAACCCACTGTGCTGCAACGTTCCATCTGATGAGGGAAGCCCTGCAGAGCTGCTCCAGGCTCTGCGCTGCTCTTCCCCAGCACGGCAGCTTTGGGGAATCTGTGTGCCATGCTGTGCTCACCCTGCTAGTAAACCCTTTGGGAGGGCTTTTGCCAGTGCCTCACCCACCCCTTTCTCCCTTGCTGATGCTGTCACTGAGCTGAGGGTCTGCTGTGGTCCTCACCTGGGTCTGGGAACAACTGAGATGCCTGTGCATGGAGTTACAGCTGAGCCCAGGCAAGACTCTGCATGTAGAAAATGAGCGTGGTGCCTCCAGACGCTGGTCTGTTCTGGGGGAGGGGAAAAAAAAAATGTTATGAGATGTCATGCCTGAGATGATACTCGTGTCACATACGCTCTTCAAGCTGGATGCCCTGGCCACTAGTAAATGAGAGTTGACTGTTCAAAATCACCCTTGCTTAGAGAGAGAGTTTGAAATCTGGTGGTAGGGGTGAGATCCCTCCCCCCGCTTCCTGCTTTCAGGCTTCCAGTTTGGTGCTAATCCTCAAGAAAAAGTACAGAAGAAATATTGGAAGTGGCATTTTAATGATTTTTAACCTCATCTGTGGAGCTAATGTATTTATTCTCAAGGTCATGTAATCAGAAGCCCTTTTTCCTGTGAGTGGTGTGCTCGTACCTTATGTTCTCGGTTGGCTTCATCTGCTTCTTTTAACTGGAGATAGTTTTTATAACTGAGGGAAGAAAAAGTGGCATTTTGGGCTGGCTTTTCCTATCAACTTTTGGGGGATAAAAGTGAAGATAATATCTTGGTGGCCTTTGCAGTTTCCAAATGTGGAACTCCCAACTGGCTTCCCATGTAGGTGGCAGCTGAGGGAATTAGGGCCAGGTCTGTTAGTTTTGGGCTGTGCTCTTTGAGTCTAGATGCAGGTAACGTCGAGCGAGCAAAATTCAAAACGTTTTGGGAGAAATTTAGTTGAGGGGTATTAGAGATTTCATCCTTGTAGTGTCTCTGGGTGGATCCAGTCCCGCAAACTGACCCTCGTGGGGTTGTTACCCGCTCCTTCTCATCACCAGGGATTTTTTGAGTTGTGTACCTTCCCGAAACGAGATGTCAGGAAGGAAGGGAGGAGCATGTGATGAATCATCTGGGCTCAAACCATAGAAATGAACTTCTCGTTTGAGTCGGTAGCAGCGGGGGGGGCTTCCCCTTTCCCCCCTTCCCCCCATGCTGGTGGTGTCCCTGTTTGCGATGCCGATCGTGCTGCGGAGAGCGCGTGCACCACCAGCCAGATCTGCAGGGGAGACCTGTCACTTACAGACGTATTTAAGGGATTATTATAAACCATATCAAACTGAAATCGCCACAAATCAGAGATGACCTTTCCGTGCTTAACGTGGCACCTGCAAAAGAAAAAAAAAGATGGTTGGGGTAGCGCGAAAGCGCTGGAGAAATTGAATCCATGGTGCCTTTTTATTGTTCCCTCTGTATTGCTGCTGCTATATTTAGAAGCTTACATCACTTCAGGGATGATGACAGGCTCTGCCCTCCCTCTCCTGCTCCCTCCCGCTCTCCCTCGCTCCTTCCCCGAGGATGGATTGTGTTTTCATGCTACTTAGGAGTCCTGCAGATCTTTCGGTAGGGTTTTTCTTCAGACCCTTAATAAGTGCTCCCGTGGAAAGCAATGTAGATAAAGATGTGGACACACCACGTCACGTCACCCTGAAGGGGAAGGGGGGCTCACGGTGCTGCTGTCCCCACCACTGCTTCCTAACAGGCTCAGGAGCAGGGTGGAGAGGTCTTTTTTTTTATTATTTTTTTTCCCTTTTTTTGGTCTTTTTTTTTAATTTCTTTTTTTTTCTTTTTTTCTTTTTAATTTTTATTCTTTTTCTTACTTTTTTCTTCTTTTTCTTTTATTTTCCCCTCTTTTCCCTCTTTTTTTCTCCCTCTTTTTTTCCTCCCCTCTTCTTTTTATTTTTTTTCCTCCCCTCTTCTTTTTATTTTTTTTCCTCCCCTCTTCTTTTTATTTTTTTCCTTTAAACAGAACTTCCTGAGAAGCCCTAGTGAGGGGCTAACCTTTCCATCAAGGTACAATGCTTCGTTTGTGACGCTGACATTCAGTGGTGGGGAGAAAGCAGAGGAGCCTGCCAAGTGGCAGGGGCTGCTCCAGCTCCTGCACCCCATGCTCCCCACCGCCCACCTCTCCAAAACCAGTTCAAATCCTCAGACCAAAATAACCTCTTGATGCAGGTGCCCTTAATGCTCAAATATTTCTGTGTTATGCTGCCGTCCTTGGCAATTCCTGCTCGCAAAACGGTATTAAAATGAATTATTTTAGCCTGAAACAGCTTTGCCCAAGTGTGTGCACTGACAGATTGCTTCCCAGGCAGCCGGTCTCCTTCCCCAGCCCCCACCGTGGGCTCGCAGGCAGGATGCTTCCTTAGCTACTGGGCTCAAAATGGGGGGAGCAAATGAATTTACCTGCTTGTAGCTGAGCCCTGCTGCAGGGGCCGGCGTGCCAGCGGTTGCCCGGCTCCGAGGACAAAAGGACAGAAGTCTGCAAGCCCAGCCCTCAGACGCAGGCCCCTGGCACACCAGTGCCTTCTGCCTTTTCAGCCAGTGGCACGATGGCTTTGAGACCAGTGCTCGTCCTCCCTGCTGGCTTTGCACAATGGGCTTTTCTTTGCCTGATTGATCAGGAAAAAGTAGAGCCGCTTGGCGGGTGCCTTCTGCTGTCAGCTGTAGAACTTCCATTTGCAGCATCCTTAAATAAGAGAAGATCCTAATGCTGCCTAACTGAACGTGTGTTTGAATTATGAAAGGCCTTGCTACCCTTTTAAAAACATCTCATTTTTCAGTGACTTTCTCGTTAGACAATTAGAACATGCAGATTTATTTAACAGTCAGGAGGATTCAGATGGCATCACGGGAGGGTAAAGGGACCGATGCACAGAAATATACGGAGCAATATTTCAAGCGTGGAAAGAAATCAGTGTTAAGAAACAAAAGACCACCTAGACTACCTTTAATATTGGAGGTTAAGGAAAATACACCCCCAGTCCATAAGATTCCCTGAAAACTTGGAATCTGGCTTAAAATGAGAGCAGCAATTTCCTCTTTGTGGTTCTGCCTGATGCTGCAGCTCACAAATACTCTGATTGCCATTGCTACGGAGCTGCCTTTGTATTGGGGTTTGGTGTGGTTGGGTGGTTTGTTCATTGGGGTTGGGTTTTTTTGGTTGGATTGTTTGGGGTTTTTTTCCATCTTCAAGCTGCTCTAGTTTTGATATTTCTCCTTAAATAGATGATTTACAAAATCTTACAGCCTTGTGCTGCAGGGAGCTGGAGCTGCAGAAACGCATGTGTTAAAAAAACAGATCAAACCAAACCCCCCCCCCCCCCACCAAACAGAAGAGAGTGGTGCTGATGTGGTGTGGGGGGGTGGAATGCCCCAAAAGCCAGGGTGTGGAAGTAGGTCAGGTTTTCCCCCCAGCTTGGGGCTGGGTGGGCAGGGCTGTGCCGAGCTGGCTGCAGCCCCCCGGGACCACCGCTGCTGCCGCCGCGCTCATTGGCGGGCCGGCCAGAGCGATGATGTCATCTTCACTTAAAGGCAAAAAAAAAAGAAAAAAAAAAAAACCCAAACAACCAAACTAGAAGGAAATAGAATTTTGTTCCCATTATTGAGTTGTAAAATCTGGCACCAGAGCCAAAACCTTCTGTGGATTTGGATTTGGTGCACAATGCGGCGGGTTTAAAACGCGACCGGGAGATGAATATCTGGCCGGCTGGGCGAGGGATGGAGTTGGGGCTCTATCGGTGTCCGTGCAGGCAGGGAGAGGTTTCCTTTAGCTGGGTGGGTTTTCTTTTCTCCCTGCTTAGAAATTGTGATGGTGCTAAGTGTAATACAGGTAACGCGGCATGAAAGGATTTGAACGTTGGTTGCTGCTGAAGGTTTCTCAGAGTGATGTTGTATTTGATGTTAAAGATGCTTCTGAAGCCAGGTTTTGTGAATTCTTGGGAAAGATGCAGTGCAGTGGTGTGGAAGGTGACGCTGACATATCCAGCCTATTGTTCAGTTTTGAAGGAACAGGAAAAGCAGCAGCTGTTTGTAAAGCTGGTGGAGTGCATTTGAAAAAAAAAAAAAATCCCAAGTAATTATCTCAAATTCTCGCAGCTTTTAAAAACCAAATCAACTTGGTGTTTGTGAATTTTGCAAGTGCAGGAGACGAGTTCAGATTTTCCTTTATGTTTAACTACAAATTAAACCCAGTAATATTTATGAAGCCTGGTTGCATTGGTATTATTTCTGTTGTCTGAATTTATTTAACCTCTTTCAGACATCAATACCATTTATTTTTTAACTCTTAAGACATTTTTGGAAGGTGATGGGGGAAGGTTGGGTTTTTTTCTTAGTTAAAGTGCAACTCCATAACTTGGGTTATCAACTTCTGGATGGCTGCAGGAAGGAGCTGTTGGTTTGAGATGGGGTGGGGTGTCCCGTTGGTGTAATTTGGCTTCCAAAATGTGAGAATCTTCTTCCACGTGCCTCTTGGCACGGTAGATGACAAAGAGCTTTCTGTGGAGTGCCTTAAACCATCCAGTTCCATACTGAAGAATAAGCAAACAAAAGAATAAAGAGATGAAAAAATAAAAGGGGGCATTTTTGGCTCTCCTTGCCACCAGGTCCCTCTTGGAAGCTCCTCTTCTATACAGGAGCTATGGCCATCAAGAGCTAGTTTGGTTTGGGAGAACTACTCTCGAGTCTGATGCAAACTGGGAATCCTGAGATACATGGCAATGAAAATTATTCCCAAAGAGAGGAAAACAGTGAGTGCCCCTTTGTGCAGATGAAGCAAATGATCCAGAGTACTAAATAATGGCTTTAGCAGAGCCAGCAGCCTCTGCTCCCTCCCTTTCCTCCTTGTTCTCACGGTAGCAGAACTTGGTTGCCTTCTAGGAACTGAAAGCGTCGCGGCAGTCCCGGCTCCAAGGTGTGGGATCTCGGAGGTGCTTCCCCGGAGCAGCTCTCTAGCAGGCTGGGCTGCCATCCAGCATACTGAGCTGCTTGCAAATATCTCGGTTTTTAGTTGTAAAAAAAAACCAAGAAAACCCCAAAAAAACCCAAAACTGAATTGACTGCTGCAGAATTAAGGGAGTTTCGGTAAGAAATAGAATTGGTCTTGATTGAGGGGTGGGAAAAGAAAAAACCAACCACCCCACCCACCAAAAACTTTTAATGTGGCTTTAAAATAATTAAAATGATGTGAATTACGACCATCCCCTTTCAAAAAGAAATTTACTTCTCATTCTAGGCAGAAATCTCCTAGTGAGTGTATAGGATGAGAGGAAAATGTTGAGGCTCTGGTGTGACATACATACATAAAAGCAGAAATTATTGTGAGCTGATGGATGGGTGTCTCCGTGCCTGCAGAGAATTACGTTGCTTATTTCTAAATTTAGATGCAAGGATGAAAAATAATCCACCTGAACACCGTGGAAAGCGTTAATAGATTAATGAAAAGAAAAAAAAATCAGGGGAAAAAAAAAAAGAAAAATAGTCTATTCATTAATAGATGCTGCAATGATCTAAAACATAACGTGGGGCACAGGGCTGCTTTGCTGAGCAGATGCGGTGCCGATCGGTGTGTTTATATTAGGTCAATAAAGATGCTCTGTTGGCTGCATCTGCAGATACAGTAGCCAATTGATCTAATGCAGTTTCTAAAGGCTTTCTATACAGGTGATGTCATCCTTTTAGCTCGCTTCCCCTCCCACTCTCTTTCCTCCTTATTAGATATTTCATCTTGCTGCGGAGCATCCAATCGATGGGAGCTTCTCCTGAGGGAGCTGCTGAGAAGCGAGCAAAGATAGTAGGAATTAGGACTCCAGCAGCCAGTCTTGCTGTAGCCATGGACGTACTGGTTTGTGGTGCATTACAGAAATGTTTTAATTGGAAAAGCTAGGCGTGGATTAACCGTGGGATCCGACTGATGCATTAGAATACCAAGCAACACTGCAGAGTTGTAAACTGCATTAAAAAAAAAAAAGAGGAGGGGGGGTGGGGGGGGCAAAAGAGAAAAGGGTTTGTATTGCAGAGGCTTTTAATACATTCCACAGCGCAGACTTGTTAGAGCATCTATCCTGGAGCTACAATCCGGACACTGATTCAATTTTTGCACTTATGATGGACAAGAGTATAAAGAAGAAACTTTAATACCCGGGGTGTGGGTTTCCTGAAGCCTAAGATGCTGAAGAGCCTTTGCAAAATAACCATCTATAAAATGAACGTGAAGTTTCTGAAAAGTGGACCTGAAGATAAGCCGCACGTAAATGCTTTTTAGGGGAGAGAAAGAAAGGAATTTGAAGAATTCATATCTCACCTTTTAATGTATTGTGGCTTTAACCTGCAGTTCTAATCCATTTCAGAATTAATTCAATTTTAGCAGCACTTTTTGGGCGCATGCCTCTTGCCTGGGGGACCGTATGGATATTTGTATTTAAAAAGCTAGGAAACATTTTGATGTGAATTTATGTGCTTGTTAAAACTGGAACATTTTTATAGGAATTGCTGCTGCTGCTGCTAACTCGCTGCAATACTGAAAACTCCTCAGATCTAGGGGAAGCTGTAATCAAATTCAGCGTGAAATCCAAGCCTGAGAAGTTGCATACATGTACATTTGCTGCTTTGGTTTATGATTTTGGAAGAGAATCCAGAAGGGATTTTTACTCCATATTTTTCTTCTGTGGTTTTTATTTGAGAAAGGAAACTTTTTATCTTTTTCCCTCCCAGCCTAAGAAATGGCTTTTCTTGTTCGCTGTTACGCCAACTGCCTGCAGCCGTGGGCCTCTAAAGTAAGTAAGATTTTTGTCTGTGCTGCATTTCTCTGACATGTATTGACAACCGTGGTGCTGGCTGAATGTTCACTTCTCATCCGAGCGGCACTCGGGCTTTGAGATGCTGGACTCCTGGCTATGCATGGACTGTTCTGGTGGAATCATTTCTGAATGGGAAGGAGGGGGGGACACTCACCTTCAAGTCTTGGAATTTGTTTTATAAATTAACAGGAAGCATTAAAAAAAAAAAAAAATGCCCTTAGCATAGGAAACTTGTAAAGCTTGCTCTTTAGCCTGTTACCATCTGAAGCAAGTGTTAGGAAGTGTAACATTCTCCTGACTGCTTGGGTATATTTTCAACTTGAAAATACTGATAGGCAACCCCCCTGATGTTCTCATTTTCAAGCTGTATGAAGCTGTACTGCTTGTTTGCTTTGCGCAGCATTGGGAAATCAGTTCATTATTTAGCTGAACTATGTAATTACCATTAGCTTTAAAGGACACACATCTTGTGTGTCCAAAGATGCAGCATTTTTGTGAAAGTGGGGAGGGAAAGGGGTTTCTTTTAAAGGAGGTAATGAAATCTAGAACATTCGGGGAAACTCATCTGTTGAGATAAAAGCCTTTAAAGAAATAAAAAAAAATCCACTTAATTATCAGGCTCTTCTTCCTTAGTCAGAAAATCAGCCGAGTTGCTGGTGCTTTATTAATGCTACTGCCAAGAAGTCGTCACCTAAGACATGGGAATTGTCTTATAAACCTGAGGCCAGCCATTTATTTATTATTATTTATTACAGTTTTGGATTTATACTGCAGCTTATCCAGGCTGGAATCCAGCTGGTGCAACTTTCTTGCGTGCAAAAGCCGGCAGGGTTTAAAGGCAGTGGGCAAACCCCTTGTGCTTGTGACATCATGAGATGCAGCATTGACTTTGGAGCAAGAGATTTGTTCTTGACTTTGGTCCCAAAAAGTTTATAGACCCTGAGTGACGTGATGGTGTGGAGAGGCACAAGGGTGTGCAGAGTGCGTGCGCAGGATGGTTTTCTCTGTTTGGGTTTTGTATCGGATAAAATGTAAATGGAAGCTCACAGCATAGTGGGGTGAAGGTGCTGAGCTTCAGGGTTTCCATAGGCAGCTGTAATGATGATCAACGTGTAAATACGTGGTGCATACATGTGGATGAATTTGGGCTGTTTCGTGGGTGCTGAGTCCACCCCATCAGCAGGTGAAGCAGAGCCGCAGGTCATCCTTGCCTCGAAGGGCTGACGGGCTCCGTGTGCTCAACCAGGTAACCTCAGCTCCTTACCTTGGAGCTCCTGCTGCCAAACGCTGGCCCGTTTGTATCATCATCTGTGGCTCGAGTGTATGTGTCAACTCTTTTGCTCCCTTCCTGCTGTGTAGATGTTAAATATGAGAGGCTGAGTTTACTTAAGCCCGGCTTACCTGCACCACCCTTATTAAGGAGGTCTTAACGTGCACTGTTGCTTGAAAAATGGGAATGCTTAGTCACGTTGGCACTTCAGCTGAGATTGCTCCTTGGGTTGAAGTGGGAAACCACCAAAAAAACCCAAACCAAAACCTCTGTGCTCAAAGGAGGGTTTGACAGGGGTAAAATAATAATAGCAAAGAATTGCAGAGGTTTTTGGCCCCCTGTGTCAGCTCTGCGGATGGTACCCAGTGAATTCCTGCAGCACCAATCACGCCATTTATTCACTCGTTTGCTACTCATAAATGAAATGGTGTAAAATGGGAGGTTTGGGGTTTCTTTCTTTCTTTTTTTTTTAATGTCTAACGAAAACCAGTTAACTCTTTTTGCACTCCAATCCATAGCTAAAAGTCCTTTATCTTTAAAACCACAAAAAGAAAAACCTTCTCTGGTACCTTTCTACAAAGCCCCCCAAAACTCTGGAAACCTCCACAAACTTTTAAACTGCTCAGTCCATGATGTTCTGCAGCTCCGAGAGGAAATGTGCAGAGGATTAAACACCACTGATGAACTGAATTATGTCTGAGCTTGTTTCGTTTTGGTTTTATCTGAGCTTTGTAGAGCTTTGTACCACAAAACTGTTTCTATGACAGGTGTGTTTTAATAATAATACATATTGTAAGCAAAACCACTGATTTCAGAATTTTAAATATTCAAGTCTATAACTTAACTTAAAAATGTCAAGTATTTTATGATACTGTTTTGAAACTAGAACCATTTCTTGCCATGGAGCAGTGAACAGCTGATATTTCATTTGCTTTCTCGCTGACTAAATTAATAATTTCTTCAATTATGTAGATCTCTGTCCCAGATTTTTTTTTTTAATTAGTTGCTTTTAAACTGGTGTAGGACAATAGTCTGAAAATGGGTTTTGACTCAATTGTAATTATAGCTGTTCTGAACGTGACAGTGTAATGATACATCTACTTAATCAGAGCAAGATGAAGTCATATTTCATATGACTAATCAAAAAGGTAAGCTTGCATTAAGGTAGGATACTTCTGAAGGTTAACCTTAGCCTAGGAGGTTAATTTGTGTGGCTGGGGAGTGACCCACAGGAGAAACCAGCTTTAGGAGCTCCATGGCTGCCTGGAAGATATTCTCTGAGCATAAGGGGTGTCTGCCCCAGCTGGCATTGCACCCACCCCTCATCTCCCAGAGATGCTGTGGCTTTTGGCTTCCAAAAGTAAAAGGGATGGAGCAGACGCCTGCGATTTGTTTTCCTGCTGCTATAAAGATGATGAACAGAGAGAGAACCCCGAGCACTGTGAATTTCTGCAGTGCACCTGGAGATGAGCTCTACCAGCCTTTCAGGTTCTAGGAGAGGTCAGTGGTGTTTCTCAAGACTCTGGTGGCGCTTGGAGGTGTGTCTGAGAGAGATCACATCTCCTTGGAAGGAAGATGATGGTCGTTCCTCTGTCAGTTGTGTCCAGAGATACCAGTACAGGGACAGAATCACACAAGAAATGGTCTCTGCCCTGGGAACTGAACCCTTTCCGGAATGGCAGATGGTAGAAGATTGGAGGGAGGGATGAAGGGGTGGGTGGAGGGAGGGAGGGAGGGATGGATGGATGGTGGAGGGATCCTTATGCAGACGTGGTGACTGTTATAAGTAGCGATGAGCGTGGCAGGCGGTG
>JANIJG010026036.1:0-11125 GCA_024611175.1 Megaceryle torquata
ACAAAACCCCACATCAGCTACCTTACCTTCAGTTCTCCAGCACCAAAATACAAGTATGTATTTCATACAACAGAAGTTGCCATAAACTGTTAAGTACTTTCTTATCAATAGAAGGGTGAGGTAAGTAGCAATTTAAGTTATTCATTTACTATTGCGTTCAGCAACACAAGTCATCTTTACACCATTGAGGGATTTAATAAGAAATATTTGGAAGTGTAGCAAAACCAATTCAGATACTCATAAAGGAAATGGAAGATGCTGATTCTTTTCTATTCCCCACTACATATGCTCAATGGTCAGAGAAGGCTGTCTCATGCACATAGGTGTCCTTCCCAGGGTAACACCTCTGGTAACCCTGTTCCCACTCTGATGGAGAATTGAAACAGAGCCAGTATGCTTACCATGGCCTCGAAAAACAGAAGTATTCCTGAATCACATTGTTTAGACACATATGATACATGTACATGTTGATCCAGATGTTGATCTAGGTGCTGATCCACAGCAAAACTCATGCACAGTCAGCTATAGAAAAAAATGTCCACATCACATCTGAAAACTAATAGATGTTTTTTTCAGCCACTGAAGCTATTGAGATGACCAGGTACTTTGAACTTATGTAAAACTCCAGAATCAGCAGATGCCCATAAAACATGCAAACCATAGTTTTGATTTTGTGGCTTCAGATGGCATATAAAACACTGAAATGCCTTCCTCCAACTCATTATATCAAACAGCTTCCTACTTTCCCATAACTAGTGAACATGTATTACAGAGGTTTAGTCAAAGCCTCCCACTACATCTTCCCTACGTTTTTGCATCTACTATACCAAAATATTTCTGACTTTGCTGTGTGTGACAGATGTTCTTCAGATTTCAGTCATAAGTTTCTTCTTTTACAAGGACCACAAAATTTTGCCCAAAGTACATAAGTGAATAAACAAACATTTAATCAATCCATCTTTTTTTTTTTTCAAAGTATTTGTTTCTTTGTTTGTTTTCTTTAAACTACCCAAGGAACTCAAGCCTTAAGATTGAAATTGTCACAAGACTGCCTTAGAAAAGCCATGTATGCTAATTCAAGCCTGACATTTTCAAATACCTCAGCAATTATCTCCTGCTGTATCACTTAGTGCGAGCAGTATTTTAAATATCTTTTCTATTTTGTATCTGCAAGAGATGATAAGCAGAAATGGCAGCACTTATATTTTTTTTTTTTCCAAACAGCACCATCAGTTAAATAGATGTTAATATGTTAACTAATTTAAAGATGCAATCTGTTAATTATTATACTTTACACTTAAACCACGTCCCTTCAACATCTAGCTTCTCAAAAGTTACAGGGACTACAAATACCAACATAAATTAAGTTCAACTTTCACACATCCCTCCCCTCATTTTGTTCTACTTAGGTACTGCAGCAATTAGAGATAATCTTAGTAAGTGTAATTTTTTTTTTTCATTAGCCTACTGTCAATATAAAAGCTTTATTCCTTACAATATAAAGTACATTTCTTAATAGGTCATACACAGTTATTTAATGGTTGCAAAATACCTAACAGATTGTTTACCTGGGTTTTTTTTCCAGTTAATTACAGATGCTTTGGTTATAGACAACGTTTTTTCACTCAGCCTGTAAAACTTTTTCCCTGCTGAAAAAAAATTACCCTTAGCAGAAACTGACAAAAAAAAAATATATCTCTGCAGACTGATAACATGATTGTTCAACTACACAGCTTCTACATACTGATGCACACAAGATCTTAGGGACCCTTAAACCACGGATTACTGGCACAATGGACTACATGAGCTAGTGTCAATTCCTACTTAGTTTGCTTTAATCAGGATTACCAACACAGAAAAGCATCAGAGCTTCAAAATACCCATTATGTTCTATTTTGTAAATTAAGCATTTTCATAAATGGTAACACTGCTATGTGATATGAACACACTTTATGCATCACTGTCCCCCTTCCAACTGAGAATAATTGATCCATATGAAAAACTATTGCTAAAAATATGTATATTAAATAATTTTAAGATACAGCATGCTTGTTCAATTTTACTTAAAGCTGTCACAGACGTGAAAATTACCTGAAAATTTATTAAAGAGCAGCTTTCTCCGGTTTAAAGAAAAATTACTTAAGTATCTTTTACTACAGAAAAATAAACACTTCACTTCCTGGTTTAAATTCATATTGAATTTAGAAAATATGGAAATACTGAAATGGAATTAGGTATGAAAATGGAACACATAAATACTTAAACTAATTTATAAATGTATAACGCAGTTGTGCATTGCCTTTGAACAAATGACGACCACATCAGACACATCAATCCATATTTAAATAATGTCACATTTTCTACAATATCTGGGAATGTTAACACAAGATTAGAGAGGTAACTGCATTAGATATAAAATTAGATTAAAATAGACAACTCTAGACATCTTGGGACAGGGTACTAGAGGGCAGAGAGGCCCATGGTAGTTGGCTAACATTTAAGGACCTATTCTTCCAAGCTCAAGATCAGTGCATCCCAGCAGGTGGGAAATCAAGAAAGGGGGCAAGGAGTCCTGTATGGTTAAGTAAGGAACTGCTAAGCAAACTTAAGTGGAAGAAGAGGGTCTACAGATCATGGAAGGAGGGGCTGGCTACCTGGGAGGACTATAGGACTGTTGTCAGAGGATACAGGAAGGCGACTAGGAAGGCTAAAGCCTCACTGGAACTCAGCCTTGCAAGGGAGGTCAAGGATAATAGAAAGGGTTTCTTCAAATATATTGCAGGGAAAGCTAAGGTTAGAGGCAGTGTACGCCCTTTACTGAATGAGGCAGGTGTCCTGGTGACAGAGGACACAAAGAAGGCAGAGTTAGTAAATGCCTTCTTTGTCTCTATACTGCTGGAGACTGTCCTCAGGTGCCCCTGTCATCTGAGGCACCAGAGGATAGCATGACAGAGGAGTCTTCCCTGGTTGATGAGGACTGGGTTAAAGAACAGCTGAGTAATCTGGACAAGTCCATGGGTCCTGATGGCATTCATCCACGGGTGCTGAGGGAGCTGGCACAGGTCATTGCCAGGCCACTCTCCATTATCTTCAGTAAGCCATGGCAGACAGGAGAGGTGCCTGGGGACTGAAATGTCTAAGCTGAAAATGTGGCTTATTTTGCTCCTTTCCTTATTATAACCAAGTGCTGGTCCTAGCTTACAATTTCCATTTAATGGCCAGGGCTTGTATTCCTAAAATGTAATTGCATGTCTCTGGATTGTCCTTGCGAGGTCACGCACCATTACAAACTCCTGAGCTGTACCAGGTTTAACAAAGAAATCTATTTCCTTATTACTCCAGGAAGACTATCTAAAACTCCAACTATTCCCTGGCCTTGCCATATTTGCTTATCACTCACTGGGGTTTTGGTTACAAAGCCTATATAGTCACATTTTATTACCTACCAGCAATTAAGAAAAACACATGTCACCTTCTGATGAATCAGATACTACTTCAGTGTCTCCAAAGGCTTCAGTTGAGCAAGCAATGATCTGTGCATTTCACAGAATTAAAACAATTAGCAGAAACAGAAAGTGGATAGTCCCGCTTTGGGAAACATTTCCTAGGGAATTTTTGGTGATATTAACAAGAAAGGAGGAAGTGGCAGCAATGATTTAACTCTGAAATCATAAAAAAAATGATTTTTTTTTGTTACAAAATTCTCTGATGAATATATTCCTTAGCATTAAGGCAAATCCACACACACCCATCACCACTGCAAGTCTCCTTCAATTACACTAACACTGTAAATCTCTAGCTTAAATACCAACTGTCAGCCCAATCTGTTCCCTCAACACTGTTTACCTTCTAGATATGAGGACAAGCCTACCTTTCTCCATATACTTCTCACCCATGTCTATTATTTCCTTCTTCCACCTCCCTAAATTCTGATCCTCTTTCTCCCATCCTGGTGCAAACCAGGAGCACTTTGGGAAAATATGGTGTAAAAGAACCTGGAGTACATCCTACTGCTTTGGTCAAGATGCAGGCTTTGGAATATGAATGGCTTTGGTATGGTCAAAAAGCGATATAGATGGGAGAGAAGAGGTCATATAGCTCTGGCTAGACAGGATCACCCTCTAGTCAACTCTAAATATAGTTTTCAAGTCCAAACAAGGGTTACTATTTGACTATGCCCAAATCTGATTACACCCTAATGATCAACTTAATGTTTAGTGTTTGAGTCCAAGTTTCTTTTTTATTTTAATTTATTTATTTTATTTTCTTTCCTGAACACAAATAATTAGTGAAGTTTACAATAATCTCTTGGCTATGTCCAAGAGTATTTCTAGTATTTTCCTGTCCCTCTTGAACTGGGGAGCCCAGAACTGGCACAATACTCCAGATGTGGTCTCACTAGGGCAGAGTAGAGGGGGAGTAGAACCTCCCTCAACCCTCTGGCCACACTCTTCTTTATGCACCCCAGGAGACCATTGGCCTTCCTGGCCAGAAGGCACACTGCTGTCCCCTGGAGAACTTACTGTCCACCAGGATGCCCAGGTGCCTCTCCCTGGGGCTGCTTTCCAGTGGGTCTAACCCTAACCTTTACCAGTATATGGTGTTGTTCCTCCCCATTATATCTAGGTGGAGAAGGGGGGGGAAGCATAATACAGCTAAGTAGTTAACTTTGATACCACATCTTTTGTCATTTTAAGTGTAATTGTGAGCATTTCACTCTAATAAAACATTTCTGAACTCAAGAATCTTTAAAACCACTACTGTTATGATCCTACTATCACATCCTAAAAGGCAATGAAGTAATACAAACCAGATCAGGCTGTTTTAGAAAAAATAGCACGAATAAGAAAACAACAGGACAAGATGTGGAAAAAGTAGTTAGGAGTGTTCTTCATGCCTAGTTGGCAAGAACAGTTTATTGTGCAACTTTGGTTTCCAGGCACGGGCAAGTAAAAATACCTAGTGGCAGTAAGCTGACCTGCTATGTTCCCAGCCATTAAATCAACACTCATTCATATTTTGTGGTCTGCACACAGGCACAAGTTCTCTTCTGAATTATTTTTGAGCACAGAGGCAGTTACAATAGCATGGAAGACATATCCTGTAGCTACAGGTAAACATCACAAAACTCTCTGGCCTGCTGGGTTTCTCAGTTCAACAGCAGAGTCAAGGGAGATGCAGGCTTAGACTCAAGCAGATGCACAAAGTACTGAGAGGTTTCTACTCCTAGCACTTGGAGCTCATTGCACAGGCAGAAACCTAGAACTGCTCTTTGTGCTTCAGCTGCCAGCTTGCTTTGCTCTCATCTGTCTGCTGTTGAGCACCATCCCCAGCTCTACATAACCTCCAGTGATAAAAGGGATTGAGAAGTGCTTTCAGCTGCAGCATGACAGTTGGTCCATGCCTGCTCATAGAGGAAGAGAAAACATTATCTGGTCCTTTCCCTTTAAACAGCAAACCCAAGACACTGAGGATTTGTATTTTGGGGGTTGTGGTGTTGTTGTCTGGTATTTTTTTTTTTTTTAAATTAGCATTAGACTCTTTCTCAGGGAAGCTCAGCACTGTCTCAGAGCAAATAGGGCCTTACTGGGTAGCTGCCAAGTGACAGTATCACCTCTCAGAAAAGGTTTCCTTTTCCAGCTTTCTCTGTGTTATTTATAGGCAAAAAGCAATGTATACAAAAAACTCAGGGGAAAAGGGAGGAACAGCATCAAGCAACTTGGGACTTTATTCAATTACTGCCTGACAGAGAAGTATTTGCCAAGGTCTCTTTGAATAGCTTTAGAAAGAGCTTCTAGTAGAGGGGAAAAAGTCCATTACTCACAGATCTGGCAGCCTGGAGATAAGGAAAAGGCTTTAACTTCTAAACAAAGGATGCTTCATATTAAAGCCACCTGCAACATACTCAGTTCTAGAAAATGATGAGAGAGGGTTTGTTTGGCCCTTTTTTTTAAATTATTTTTTTAGGAAGTGTCATCTTACTTGAAAAAGAGTGCCTAGGAGAGAACAGCTAGAGGAGAAATACAGTGTAGACAAAACTGTAGCTCCATGGGACAGCCAGGAAATTTCAGTGGAACTGCTCCCTTGCTTTAAATTAGGCACGCATAGCAGAATTGTGCCAAAGTTGTTTGTTTGGTTTGGGGTTTTTTTGTTCTTGATTATCTGAGAAAATGAAGTTAATGTTATTGTGTCACCTCTTCTGCCTCCTATTCCTGCCGTGAAGGCTTCAATGGGTTGATCAATTCCAATCCAGTTTACTACAAAGCTTGAAATACCAGTTATCTGCTGTCTCCAGTCCTTTGAAGACCCACAGTTGTGAAGAGGGGAAACTTTTCTTCTTTATCTGCCTAATCTCATAGGGAAAAGTACAACCAGCTCAACTTAGAGTTGTTTAGGATGGCTTGCCTTGCATTTAGGAGGCAACAGCAGCATCTACTTAGCTCTAACCCTCCACAGGTCTAACCAGCCACGGGATATGCTGCTCCCTCGTGAACAAGCTAATTATAGGTGAAGTTGGTAGAGAAATGGTGCTGAGGGAGTGAATTTGGGGGGATGTTTTAGCACGTATGTGTGTGCACGCGTGCATGACAATAATAGGAGGCTAGGCCACTACATACTGAGCCAGGGAGAGAAGTCTTAAGTACATCTATGTAGGAGTTTACACAAGTCTTGAGGTGCAGCTCAGAAATGTGGACAAACTCCTAGGAAGCTGCAGTTCTGTAAGGTCTGCTATTAGTGCTAGCTGGTCTCCCACGGCACTCATCAGGCAAGAGACAGAGAACCCTGTCTCTTTCTTAATTAGACCTGGAAAACTAAGGATCCATCACATGCTGCATTACAATTTCTTTTGGTAAACAATAGATTAACCATTCAGGGAGAAGCACCAATAGCCACAGACTTACTACAGCAATCATAAGAAAACTCCAGCAAACCCCAAGAAGCTAGCACTGAAAGGAGGTTCAGTGAGGAACACCTCCATTCAAGGAGCCCATGTGCTCCTCGTTTGCCATCAGAGGCAGTCTCAGAATCACTAGAAACATTAACTACCTTTGATGGAAAGCCTAGGATCTACTGACTTTCCCCCATACTGTTAGATCTAAATTCCTATGATTTTACAATATAAGACAGAAGTTAAAAGCAAAAATCAGAAACAAGTCTGTGGATAAATCAGTGACATTTCAGATAAAGGCACTTAAGTTCAAGAGAAGCAGAATTTCAACATTTGCTATTTGAAATCAAATCCTGATTTAGCCAGTTATCCAGAAAACAATTAAATGCACTGTCATTGTACATTGCTTTCTACAATGGACTGACTACATCAGTGGACAAGGGAAGAGCAATGGATGTCACCTAGCTGGACTTCTGCAAGGCCTTTGACACAGTCCCCCACAACACCCTTCTCTCCAAGTGGCAGAGATATGGATTTGATGGATGGACTGTTCAGTGGATAAGGAATGGGCTGGATGGTCTCATCCATCTCAGTGGACAATGGTTCAATGTCCAGTTGGATATCAGTGAGAAGTGGTGTCCCTCGGGGGCCTGTCCTAGGACCAGTGCTGTTTAACAACTTCATCAATGATACAGACAGCAGGATCAAGTGCACCATCAGCAAGCTTGCAGACAACACCAAGGTGCAGCCAAGATACCAGAGGACGGGATATCATCCAGAGGGACGGGATGTCATCCAGAGGGACGGGATGTCATCCAGAGGGACCTGGACAAGCTGGAGAATTTGGCTGATGTGAATCTCATGAGATTCAACAAGACCAAGTGCGAGGTCCTACACCTGGGTCAGAACAATCCTCACTATCAATACAGGCAGGGGAATGAGAGAGCAACCCTGTGGAAAAGGACTTGGGGGTGCTGGTGGATGAGAAGCTGGACATCAGCCGACAATGTGCATTTGCAGCCCAGAAAGCCAATCACATCCTGGGCCGCATCAAAAGAAACATGCCCAGCAGGTTGAGAGAGGTGATTCCACCCCACTACTCCGCTCTGGTGAGACCTCTCCAAGTGTCTTACTGCAGCAACTTGCTGATTGTTCAGCTATCCAGAGAGATAAACTGTCCTCTTTTGAGAGGCTGTGATGGACAGTGAGGGTGATCAGGTCCACCCACATTTTGCCAGCAATTGAAGTGAACAAAGCCTTCCCTCAGCTAGCTCTCGGCCAGTCAGGCCTAGAACTCTGGTGACATCTTAAGTGTATTGAATTTAGATCTTGCTGAGAATTTTGTATATTATTTATGAGAATGGATTGATTTTTCTGTGAGGGAATAAGTTACTGTGTATCCCTCCCTCCCCCATCTGTATTTCTGGTAAAATAATTCCTACATAAATACTGATGCATCACTGCCAGAAGCAGTGCAGTTTTAAAAGACTGCCTCATTTTCCTCTCTTTACCTTGCTTTTTTATTCACAGGGAATTTATGGAGAGGAAAAAAACCTGAATACAAAGGAAATTCACAATCACTTCTACTTGCTGTTAGTGGTGCATTACAGTATTAGCTTAAGTTCTCTAACTATTTGCTTGCTGTCCTTCAGTCATAAATATCTGTGTGACATGTAGTTATTTCAATAAGTTCCAAAGCACATTAAAATTGAGAAGAACTGAAGCGTGGAGATGAGTAGTAATAGTATATGGTAAGAGGAAGAAAGATACTATGCCATGTATATTAGCCCTTTTCTAGCTTACACTTGATAAATCAGAAAGACACAGCTTATGTTCCTGTTGTTCATCTGCAGGATGAGATTTCCATTCTCATAAGACACTAAAAATATATATATATAAAATCAACCATCAAGTAGGACAAGAAATACAGGTTTATGACACAAAATTATGGCAGAATTTGGAATCCTAAACTCAAAACTGTAAACATGAATGTGCAATTCTGCTGAACAGAATCTGGTGGTAAGGGTGAGATATTAACAGAGTTCTGCACTATGGCTAATGCTATCAGTGTACCAGAGGTGGAGTGTTTATGGTCAGCCACCAGTGGATTCATTTCTCTGGAACACTTAGTCTCCTCTGATCCAGTCTTCATCAACTGTTTTCCAGAACAAGGTTGTCCCTATTCAAATAGGCCTTCACTCCTTATCCTGCCTGCTTTATTATTTATCCCAAGGCTTATCTACTGCCAGAGAACTTAATTAGCTTATCTCTGCTTCTGCCCCTGTTTTCTCCCACAGCTGTGAGGACATTGGTATTTCCATCTACTCCCTCAAGGAGAACAAATGAAGCTATACCTATAAGCAGCAAGAAAGAAAACAAGAAGATGGGCCTGGGGCAAAGTGAGATTTGCCCAGAGATTTCCTATTGGGAAATGAAAGGCTACAAAAGTTTGCTTAAATTGTGAGCCAATTACAAAAGGTCACCAAAATACACACTTCTGAATTGGAAGAAGTCACTTTTATTTATTTATTTCAAAAAACCAATTATTTATTTAAACTAAATAGAAAGATTTAAGATTATTATTCCTGTTTCAAAACTTGAGGAGAAAAGTTACATTTAAACTAGCACCCTACCACTGCAGGTTTGTTACTAGAGGTGCAGTGCCACCCCCTGACATGGCTGTTGGTTATATCAAGGTTAGAGTGGTACAAGCTCAGCAAGAAAAAGGAGTAAGCCTAGTGTTTTGCTGGCTTAATCAGATCCAGGCTACAGCACTGGCCAGTACTGAAGTTTCCCTGTGAAAAAACCCTGCAATTCTTTCTTGTCCAATGCTGCCTTCACAACGAGTGTGCAAATACCAATCTGCCTCAAGTCCTGAAGATAAAACAGCACTAGGCTTGCTCTGTAGGAAGTTAGTCTAACTAGAACTAGGCCAAATACTCATCAGGGAAAAGAGCTTCACCCCAATTGTAATAATAATTAAAAAAAGAACTCAAAACAGTTTATGGGCACAATGGTGAAGCCTGGCTTACAATCACAGCACCTCTGATAGTCACACTCAGCCCATGCTGCTACTCCTGCATTTAAAGTTTTGCAAAATATTAATATGACCTGCCAGATACCTCCTCCAGTGCTCACTCCAACTCGCTGCTGTCATGGCAGCATAGCCTGGTGGTTCTCAGTACCACAGTGCACTTCAAATGCACCGGGCCTGGATTCTGTGGGCAACAAAGAGGGAGACACTGAAGGAAAAGCCTAAATGGAACTGCATAGCCCAGTCATGCCTGTTGTGTTACTGCAGAAATGAGCATTTGAGAAGTGATGGTTTTTGCACTTGGAACTGAGCCCTTGGATCTCATACCCTGCATCTGCCAAGCCAGTATCTTCCTTCCTTCTCTAAACTGTCCCTCATGCTCCAAAGAGCAAGCTGAATGAAAAAAAACCAAAAAAAAAGCAGAAGAGCATAGACTCTGCTGGCTCTGATACCGGACACAGTGACTCAAAAATAAGGCATTCTGCTATTCTCCTTCCCCCCTCCCCTTTCCTCCCTTTTAGGCCTTTAGAAGAAACACGTTTCATATGATCCAAGCCCTTGTTTTAAATGGCAAGGATACTGTCATCATGCCATCAAGGACTGCTTGCAAGTACAGTTTTGATCCCTGGCCAGTGCAAATTTTGCAGATTTGCTCAGCACCGTTCACTCAATACTTCAGTATAAGGAGAGAAACAATCCCCTTCCTCTGTATACAGATACTTGCATGATGGATAAAACCCAAATGAGGCTACAGCCCACAGTACGGGTGCACATACCAAGTGCTGACAAGTACTAAATCAAGCTCTGAAAGGCTTCCTTTACAGCGGATACTGACACAGTAGTCAGTACAGAGATAAGAAGGCAGCAGAAAGCAGCAGTAGTTAAAACTAGCTCAGAGAAAGCAAGTGACTGGCAAGCAGGACCTGGGTCAGTTTTGGTGGCTCTAGAATGAAAAATATATGGCAAAGTAAGAAGAAATAATTTATAGTTTGGATTTTTTCTTCCAGTTAGAGTTCAGGCAGATTAGGTCACTCACCACAGTCACGGGAGCAACATTTTAACTACATTGGAGAGGCAGGGCTGTACAGCAGACATTGGAGAGGAGAGGCAGGGCTGTACAGCAGACATTGGAGAGGAGAGGCAGGGCTGTACAGCAGGCATTGGAGAGGAGAGGCAGGGCTGTACAGCAGATGCCGGGGGAG
>JANIJG010026036.1:12687-28432 GCA_024611175.1 Megaceryle torquata
TTATCATCTGGAAACGGACCCCCTCAATGGTTTCTGAGACCTCAGATTCCATTATTCTGCCACAACACTTACTAATTATAAATGCTTTGGCAAATATCTGATGTTTTCACTGGCTGAAAGCCCATGCTTAATGGGCTGATAAAGAACAAGTGTCAGAGAATGGCATGTGATTGGTTACATGTGTCAGCTGAAGCTGTGCCCTCAGGAGGTGCCTGCCTGAGCAAACAGCATAAATTAACATTTCCTTGGTGAGAAGCTGAATGGATTCTACTCTCAGAGAATTTAATGTTTAACTATTCTCAGTGTAACTGAACCTTCCCCTTCCACGTTGAAAGTTGAATATCCAATGCACATTACTCTCCCAAGAACACTGTGACCTATCTTCAGTGACTAGAAGACTTTAAACAATCTGAGTTTAGCTCAAAGATGAGTTTGTGATTGGCATTAAATACCTGTTTCTCCATTTTCTGTACTCACTGAACATATGGGAGGATGCTTCCAACACTAATCTGCATATTCTGGCTGCTCTACCTAAATAAGACACTGTCCCTTTTTTCCTACTGTTCTGCTTCCTCTCTTGCTTGCCCTGAATTCTCCTTGATCTGTCTTCTCCATATCCTGCATTACTGCTCTCACCATCATCAATTCACACCCAGGAACCTGCAAGAAAACAAGGAGAAACCAAAGTTTCAATCGTTTCCTCCACTCCATCCTATCCCCTCCCACTTGATCACTTGGAGCTCTGTTTCTTAGAGGAGGTCTAGGATCCAAAACACATGGGTCAGTGCTAGGTGCTCTATACTAGTGTCCCATCTAAGCAGGCAGAACAGACCCAGGCTGGGGAAGGGACAAAAGAAAAGCAGATCCATACCAATGTCATGGTGCCCACGTGCTCCAAGTGGGGTTTTTTGGGTTTAGGATTAAATCCCTTCTGAGAAACCATGTCAAAGTACATTAGATAAAACAAAGGGTTGGAATGAGAGAGCAGAAGACCACGCAGCTCAAATACAACGCTGAGCAGCAAGAAAGCTTCAGAAAGCAACTCAAAGGTGTCAGCAGTGTCAAAGGGTTGTTTTCCAAAAAGCTTCAACAGCTGTTCTGTTGTTCTTCGGGCTTGTGCTGGTGCAGAGAGAAAGATACTGAATGAATGTTGGTATGTCTGGCTCCTAAATTCCTCAAGACATTTGTCACTGAAGTCCTCTCAACAGCTAAAAATGCCCTTCTCTTCTGGAGTTTATACTGATGACATGTCATTAAATTGACTCATCAGCTGACTGATGCTCATTCAGTAATCTTATGGCCGCATTTGTGGGCAAATTTCCAGGAAAACACCCCAAATAATTTTCTTTGAAATCAAATAGCGTCATTCCTAATAAACCCAGTACGTAAATAATCACTCATTTCTTGAACTTTCTTTCATTAAGTCTTTGCTTCTATTGAACCAAATTCAGGAAGTTAACACCATGGAGATGGGGAGGAGAAGACAGCAAAAAGCCCCACACCCCATCCTGTCACTCAAACTTGTCAGAGGCTTTAAGGAACCATGCAGTGGAGCAGCAGGGAACTACAGGAGAAACAAAAGCACGGGTGTGCAGGACACACTGGAAATGACTAAACCTGGCTTTTTAGACACAACCAGTTCCTGATTTTGCTATTATTGATTAGGCCTCTTACAGCTTTCTAGTTATTTATCATTCATTTTATTTGCCATCTCATTCTTTTAGTAGTGTTGTCATCTTAGCAACACCTTCAGCAGTTTATTCAGCTCTGCCAGGGCAGAGAACAGGAAGAGAGGCCACCAGCACCTGGAGGTCAAGTAATCTCTCTAAGGTATTTGTAAGATTACGGAACTGGGTTTTACAGACACCTTTGTGGGGCCGTCTTCTTACTAGATGGACATTATCAACTCAATTCTGTTTATGATACTGAGGCTGAATTCCATAACCTGTGTCAATGAACATTCTGGTATCGCCACATCAGCCTGTAGTGTCACATAAAGGTCAAAGTCACTTCTGTGAAGGCTGCAAGGCAGGGGAAATTAGGCATCAAAGTTAACACCAGCATAATGCATCCAGGCTCAAAGCTACCCAACAGAAAATGTCTCTGTCTAGCTTGTTGGGAATTCAAACACCACATTAAAAAGGCATAAATATGTTTTAATACATCTTCACAGGTGGTTTAATAAAAAAGCAACTTTGAACTGAAATAACTTTGAACTGACATACCTATTTCAGCAGCAGGCGTGAGACAGCACAGTCTGCAGGCAGGCTTTTCACTACCTGTTAACTCCTGTGTTTAGAGTCATTAGCTGCTGTGGCTGCATCAGCAGAAAGCCACAGGGTGATGAGCAGAATAACCATTTGTAGGAGCTGAGCCAGCTCAGGGTTCAAACTCGGGTAAAACTTCAACTTTTTTGTCACTGACTTTGTTGAAGAATCCTCGAGGTGCCAGTGGTAGTTTCACTTTTCATTCTCCTGCTCAGCTGTTGTGCCCCTTATGGAGGGTAGAGCTCAGTTTCTATTTCTCAGCAACAGCCTCTTCACCCTCATGTTTCCTGCACTCCAAGGAATGTTTCTAAACTGAAGGATTCTTAAGCATTTCCACAAACACTCCTAGATTCCCTAAGAAAAGCAAGGACATCGATCACCCACATCTGTTCTTGTTTGCAGTGGAGCAGCAGCTGCAGTGTCATTCCTTCGCTGTGAGTTCTGTGTGTGGTGGGTCAGTTTTACATGTCATGATACACATTCTGCACTTTGCTGGAGCAGCCCCAAACATACACTGTGTGATGGGAACCAGCCAGCTCCCATAGGATAGGTGTCCAAGGGTTACTGGCAGGGAATGCATAAAGCAGACTTCTCAAACCATTTTCTGCAAGGAAAAATACATTGAAATGACAGACTCCTGAGCATTATTTAAATTTAAGCTTCTGCACGACTAACTTGACATTAAAAGCCGATCCCTGGACTTTTTTTTTTCCACATTTCACAAATAATGAAATAGTCACCCACAGGATGAACTCGCAGGCACTGTTTGTTTCACCAGTGGACAAAAAGAGATTATTAGATATTTTTTCCATTCAAAAAGTGGTGTGGGTTCCTTAACAGATTTATTTGTGCAGGACAAAAAGGTCTGTAGTGGGTATCACTGTCTTGGTGCTTTGAAGAATGCTTTTTTTTTTTTCTTTTCCTCCACTTTCCCACAGAAAATCATTTGAAGGACAAAAAAAGGCCTTTGCCTTTTTAGATAATAAATGGCTATGGCCTAAACCAATAGAGAGCTTAAAATTAGTGCACTGAGACATTTCAGACTTAATTACATCTGAGGCAGACAACCACCCATTTCTCTCCAGTTTCACACAAACAGTAATTGCCCCTGTAGCCACACTGCAACATTGTAGAATTAACCACATCCTAGAGGAGCTGGAAAGAAAGAAGGGAAACAAAACAGACTTCAGAGAATGTCAAGGCAGAGCAGGCTCATTGATTAGCCCTGCAGTAAGAATTAGAGCCAGCGCTGTTCTGCACCAACCACCTAAAGCAGGTAATGCTCTGCTTCCTCACTTGGCTTCCTACTTGAGCTCGTGTTGGCTTCCATGAAGTCAGAGATACAAAGAGAACATTCACGACTCTCTGTGCACAGGTACTTAATGACCACCCTGATTAACCTACTTCTTAAATAATACAAATAAATAGCCTCTATTAATTGAAATTTTGAAATTAATGCCCCTACATAGATCCCACACCTGGATCTTACATTAGAGGCCAGTGACAATACCGTGGAATCTGGATGTGGCTCTGCAGGGTCAATATAGCTGGACCACTCCAAACATACTCCTCTGTGACAGGCAACAGATCCTCAGTGAATGAGACACGCAACAAAATACCTACACACTTCAGTTCTGTAATCCACAGGGCTCAGTTTATCTGTTAGCTGCAGATCTATGATACTCTGCAGAATGAAAACCTAAGTGGCAACAGAAAAGTCTAGGAGTTTCCTAGCATGGCAGGATGCCTCTGCCTTGCTGCAGTGCTGCTCAGCACCACAATACTCTTGCAATCCCCTCTCATTTTACAAACCATCTCCCCTGCACACTGTCCAGTGTGTACAGCTCCCAACTACCTTCCCCCTACTACATGTTCCAAACTGACTCTGGAAGCAGCACAGAGCAACAAGCTGCTTTGTTTGCTCTAAGACTGCAAGGTTCATTGAGATCCATGTACTTATTTTTTGCCTTGTACATAGGAGTTTTGTTTTTCTATCTTGACTCACCCAGGCTGAATTGCAGATTCCCACTTTGTTTATTTTTGCCTTCCAGATTAGAGTTGTTAGAGAACCTCCTGGTTCACTATACAGAAGTGATTAGTGGATCTACCACTAAAAATAGAACAAAACGTCTTACAGGGACATGTTACTGTGTAGATACATTTGGAATTGCTCCAAAATGAACCCTCCACACCGTGAGCTAAACACACCTGAAAGGTTGGCTGGCTCTTTGAGTCTTTGACTGAATGCCTGAGTAAAGAGGTACACGTTTTCTTCTCTGGGCAGACTGAAGCCTAGACAGGTGCAGAGCTAAATCCCAGCACACAAGGGTATATTTACAAAGGCCCAGCTCAGACCTTGTCAAACTAGCTTTCTGGTTTCAGGTGGGGTGGATTATGGTTGGGTTTTTTTTTTTATTTCTAACACTGAAATAAAACAAAAAAACCTAAACCAAGCCAACAAAACCAAATTAAAATCACAAGGGTAAACTTAAGAACTGAGCTGTATCTCAAACACTGACAAAGCCAGAGTATTTTGTTGTTTGTACTGCAATGTCTGGAAATTGCCCATTTGCTGAACTAACTATACCTTAATTCTCAGAGTTGAGAAATACTGTGGGTTTCTTTCCTATTGTTTCCCTCATCTACAAGCAATTCAGAGACGTGAGAGCTTCATGCATAAAACAGAACAACAAGAGCTAACACTGACATGTCCCGAGCCAGAACTAAATCTTGTCTGTACATCTGCCTGCTTTTCCCTACTGACACAGCTCTCTTCAGAGAAAAAGTGAATCATAGTGAACTCTGAGATCAGACACCTTGTGCCTCTGGTCTGGTTGGATAGAAAAGCTAACTCCTTGCAAATTTTCTAGTAGAGTAAATTTGGCTAAGGGCAGCTTGTGTGAGAGTTGCTTCGTACACTTTCAGTAAAGTACTGCCTCCTGAAAAACACTGAAATAGGTATTACTCTGTTTTCTCCATCAAAAACCTCAAAATCATAGATTTTGTTCATTTAGCATTGGTTTAGATACTGCATATGTAACCAAACCATGAGTCATGTCTGACACTTACCTACAGCCCCCTTTAGGCACAGCACTGCTCCTGTAACAAGTCATGACATGAAATACACAGGTCTGCACAGGAAAGAGGAGGACACATTAGCCATCAATAGAGGGAGGAAGATTTCTCAGCTACTATTCCCATCAGAAGTGTAATTGGACAGATTAGGGATCATCACTTTATATCAAGATTAGAATTTTTTTGAACTTTACAGAGGAGATAGGAGACTGCTCTTCAATGTACACTTGATGATCCTCATCCAGACTGGCTGAAAAATCATTCTGGGTTTGTAATGTTACTCTTCTTAAAACACGTATTTACTCAGCAAAATACACTATTCTAAGGCATAGCATTGCATGGGAAAGTTTCCTCATGCATACTAGGAAAAGTTTGTCTATAAGATTTATTAACACCAGATATTACACATAATCTGTTACACCACTGGAGGTACAAAGCAGTCATCCATAAAGGCAGTTGCCTTGGGTTCAGTTCTTGAGTCATCCACAGAGACTATGTACAATTTTGAGCAATCATCCCATGATACTCATCTTTAATAGAGAAACCGTGCCACTACTTCCACTCGGGTCACAGACCCGACCCTACACACATCATCACTGTGGACTGCAAGCTCTTTGTAACATGGGTTGACTCAGTTTACATCTGTACAACACCTAGAACAACACCTAGTACAACACACTTTTGGTTTCAGTGTGATCAGGACATCTGTGCAATACAGCAGCAGAGTAAGAATTTCTTGAATCAGCTTCTGGTCATTCAGCTTTGAGTCAGTAAGGAATTAAGAAAGAATACAACATTTACTGTTTCCGATTAGTAAGGTTAGTCATGGGACTGTCTTCCAGAATGAATGGCACATTATTAACCATGCAGCTGAGGAAATCCTGCCAACAGACGGGTACATTCTAACACCAGCCTGTGGTGACTTCTGCATTTGTTTTCTTGAAAAACCAACAGACTAGTTTCCCTCAGATACACTCACTTCATTTACTCAGGATAATGTTTAAATCATTGTTTTAGGAAATAGATAATGACCGAGTCTTGGTTAAGTCTCATTGCTAATAGTGCCTTATAGGAGGACCTGGACTGCTAGCCACTTCTGGTTCTTCATTTTGGAACATGTAAAAAAGCTTTACAACAAATTCTCTAAGTTACACTCTCAGAGTTCAAGGAGATACGTGGTTTTAAACAATTTGACAAGTTTCCCTTTTCCTACAAAACATCTAATAAGAAGATCCATTCAGAAACACACAAAGCAGCTTACAAGACCTATTTTAAGCAAGATTTAGCCAAGCCAAGCAAGACTATTTCCCTCCAAAGCATTTTGGCAGCTATGTAAGAACTGCAAGTCATCTAGCAGACAGTGGTTGCAAACAACACTTTCCCAGGAAAGCTTAGAAGCTGATAAACTGTGATAAGCAAATTCAAGTGAACTACATGATGAAGGAGCAAAACAAAGCCACTCACATCTCATTCCCAAGAACTTTGGAATTAAAGTTACAGCCTCCTCACATCAGCAAAAGGGTTTGCACAGGAGAATATGCACGTGGTGTAGAAGAGTCTGACTCAAATGTGAGCGTGGCTGTGGACTGTTAAATCTGATACTACTGCAGATTACATGCTTTTTATAGCATCAGTTAAGTAACTAGTATCCTGAACAGTGCTCAGTATTACACATAAAATGCTATATAGTGATGCTTCTTTTCCTCCGGGACTATCTTGTCAAATTAGCTATTATTTTCATTCTTTGTATGACTCTGAAGCTTTTAGAGAAAAGAGTTCTAAACTGTAATACCTGAAACAAGACCTAGTTACAGAAAGCTTAACAAAGAGTTTCATTTTCCTTATCAGAGAGAAGTCAGAATGGAACAGCAAAGTCTCTGACCAGTCAGACAAAGCAAAGGGACTTCATTTTGAGCTTAAGGTATGAACTACTATGAAAAATGCATGCCTATGCATGGAGAAAACAGCTCTGGTTTGGGAGATACAGCAAGTCCTAAACATTCAAAAGGTTGTAAGCACATAAGCACCATTATGTGTCTGTCTTGTTAAAATTCTGGAAGCTACAGTATTATTTTTAAAGATAAGCTTTTCTTTGAACTCTCATCCACTAGAAATGCACATAAAACCCAGAGCAGGTTATATAGAAGACCCCAAAATGCTACCTTCAAATTTTGCACCAGACTTTTCTGTTTTAGCAAAATTACACATCAAGTAGCTGAGATTTTACATATCACTTCTTGGAATCACTCTGAAACATTTAAATGTCTCTTAACATGTATCACTAGCAACAATGAAATCTACAACAACGCAAAAATTTCAATCTTCTCCCAAAAGAGCATTAATACCAAAGACTCCAAAATCTGAGTGAATTCAAGCTGCTGTGAGAGATCTCTCCTCACTGACCAGACACTGGAGAATCATCCTTGATCTCTTGCCTCTCCACCTCCCTCAGTCTGAACTGGGACATCAAGAGGACTGGATGAGGGGTCAGTAAAATGCCGTGTCTGGTGCTAAGGGATGCTCACCAGCAAACAACTTCTGTCTCTAAACTACCAAAATTTGTCAGCATTACCCCGTCATCATCCACTGAAATTACTTTGGCTTCTTTCTTTCCCTTTCTCAGGACTAGGTCATTTCAAAGACCTTATCTACTAACCGTAGCAGAATATTAACAATATGATAGTATTGGTAGCCTATCAGGACGTGTCAGAGGAGTAAAGCACATTGGTTAAGTACGAGTGCAGTTATTTCAGTTCACAAGGGATGGCCAGGAGTAAGTCTGGTTTTGTATAGTCTACTGGCTCCCTTACTGCTTTCATTTAAGAGACAACAGATGCAAGCAATTTCCCCTCAGTGTTAGAGGCTGGAAAGTGTTTTCACTGTTACTCAGCGCAGTAGTAGTACGGGCACACACAGTACTATCATTACAACCAGGTTTCTCTTAGGAAGAAATAGTAACTTTTGTCCTTTGTAGGCCCTGCGTCTCTCTGCTAATTCAAAATTCTTTCCTCTAAGATATTATGGTACTTCTGCCTCTCTCCTCCTTCAAAAACTCCTTTTTCTATTTCTAGTAGCTCTAGCTGTTGAGGGAGCGGGAGTTCTGAGTAGCAGTGGTGATACTTAGTCTAACTAGCTGCTTCCTTGACTCACTTGTCCATCAACATGCAACTTCAAACAGCAGATGAGCAAGTTAGCATAACTGAGTGATCAACTTTGCCATACCCCTCCGTTTGGTAACGGCCACCAAACCACCAACTTCCCAGACCTTTAGTAATGAATTCGCTGTATTTGAAATACTACTGCAACAACTACAGCTTTCCAGAAAGTGCTTGAGGGGACACTGATGGTCTATACCATAGATGATACATACACTGAGGTGGCTCAGATCTCAGTGAACTACTTTGTTTTGTGCAGGCTTTTCCAAGTCATGTTTACAGCCAAAAGTTTCCTAGGAATAAGTGACCCATTCTGGAAGAGCAGCGGAGGTAGGAAACCTCAGGAAACACTCTGCTATTAACAACTGTACTAAAATAAACCTCCTCTCCCCATTTTGAAACAATTGTTTTAGTAAGTCTTCTGGCAAGAGGCTGGAATAAATTATCATTCTTCACTCCCCTGCCAAACACATCAACTCCAGCAAACAGCTCAGACAATTGGGTGGCTGCAACTGTTCACAGTACTCATTTGATCTACATGAATTCTAAATGTACCTCCTAATTTTAGATATTTGTCTAAGCTTCTCAGCAACCTAAATATGCTTCAAAGCAATCCAAAAATTAGAACACAGAGTTATCTTCATCCCACTAAATCAAAATTTATTTCTGGAGTAAAACAACAGCTTGTCCTCCCATCCCATGTCACAATGTTTATTGCATACTAAAGCTGAGAAAAATGATGTGCAACTAGGAAACAGAGTCCAAGTATTCATCTGTCATTATCAGTCATCCAAACAGGCCAAAACCCCACAACAATTAACTGTGGCCTATGTGAAATAGAAGCCTTTTATTTGGGGCAAGACAGTGAGGATGGAGTGATGAGATCAGTATTTTCCATTCAACAAACACATTTCCCAACTTTGTAGAGTAAGTCTCCGAGGACAGGCAAAAGCTTTCAACTTAAGAAGTTAATTATCTAAGCCTGAATAATAAGTCACTTGATAATCTAAAAATCTCATCTCTTAAAAATCCATTCTGGAGAACTGGCATCCAAAAGCAATAATAATTTCAAGATCTAGACATGTCTGCAGATAAGCTGTTGGGAGAATCCTTGAGCTAAAACCAGACTCACAACTGAACACCATCCAACCTTACTGGGTTACTCCCCATGAGCACAACTTCCTTCACGGTATATGAACACCTGCCTGAAACCTTTCTTCTGACAGTGGAGATTTGCAACTCCAGATGTTGCAGCTCTCGCCATCTCTCCTCATTTGAGAGATGAAAGGTATCAGTTTAAAATTCAGTGGGAGTTTTCAGGGAATACACTCACATAAACAGTGAGCTTGCCTTCCCAGCTGCAGACATCACATACTCAAAAAGATCACCAGGAAGTGTCAACAGAGCTGTTGTCTTCACACAAGCTCTAACACAGCAGCATAAAAATGCAGTAGGGATGCAACTTCTTCCCCCTGTCAAACGGCTGCATCTATGCAATCCCAGGGAACTCTAGCCTTGATACAGAATCAATCCCCAAATGCTGCATCTTTATCGAAGTAACACTTGTTAAGTAAAGACATATATTGGCACAGTTTCTCTTTCTTATATAACTATGATGGATTGGATTATCTTAGTGATACAGCCTATTAAAGGCCTGTTCAACTGGCTGCACATACATTCACAGGGACTAAGAAAACACAGCATTGCATTCCTGTTAAGTTCATTTTCATCCCAGTTGGAATGAGAAGAGGGCTTGAGACTCTGTTATTACACTGACTACTAGCAACACAGGGCAAGATGCTGAACTTGACTCCATGTCCAAGTCTAGAAAGATCTTGTACCGAAAACAGAGGAAGAGTGACAAGGCAAAAGGCTGACAAATTTGAGGCATCAGAAGGACATAAGAACCACAAAACTGTTTCAAACAGAAGGGAATTTCCTGTCCATGAATATAAAATTGGTATCCGTAAGGCAGTATTATTGGCATGATGTAGAAAGTTTGACAGCCACAAGCAGATTTAAGCTCATTTTCCCCCAAATACCATATTTTAGTATTTGCATCTTATGGTAAATCACAGTGTTGTCTCCTCCCTATGGTAGCTAGCTTGCTTACTTCACAGTACAGTGTGATTTAATTTCTTTTTAAGAAAGCTTCTGGAGCAATGCCTAGTTTGAGAAATAACATTTCAGCAGGAATTTATATCGACTGTAATGAATTCCTATAGATGGAGGGGCTAATTAACAAGAATCCAACTAATAACTCAGTTGGATTTCATCCATATACTGAACTGGCAACGTGCGTCAGAGGAAAGAGGCAGAGGGTGAAAGGATATATTTGGGGAAGAAATCACACCTGACAGGCACTTCACAGACATTTTGAATGTTGCTCAGCCACTCTTAACCTTCGGTCTCATCGACTTTCCATCACCGCTACAGGCTTTTCTGCTTGCTCTCTCATGCTATGTCTTTCCTGCATATACAGTGCAAAAATACTTTGGCCATTTCAGTTTTCAGCTTCAAGATTAAAATGCCTGACATTCACATCTGCACACCGTTGTTCTTAAAAGCAAGCTTCAGCAGATTTTGCATTTCCCTGTCATTGAATGTCCTTGCGCATCAAAACCAGCAACAGAAATGAAAGGGAAGGAAGTTTTCTTAAACACCATTTTATTGCCAAGTTCCATTTACAAATAAAAGTCTATTGTCCATTCTTGGCCAGATTTTCAGTAGCCATGACACATGATTGATGCCAGCAAATACAGACTCGGCTATAGAAATCTGGATTTCAGAAACCAACACCAGTATTTTCTAACTTCACTCCTTTCCCAGATACTTATTTACATTTTTCTTTAAATTAACATAAGATAGTCACATTTACTCCAAATATCTAACATAATTTACATTAAATAATTAATACTTATTGCCTGTAGAAAGACATTTTAGAATTCAATTCACCTCATATTTGGGCTCCCCCCCCCCCAAGTTCATGTTCAGACACAATGTTATTGAAATACATTTCATAGGAGGGCAGTCCTTTATGCTCATTAAATGCTTTATGTAGTGTTTAAATCCTGGATACATTCAGTCTCCTAGAAAAATACATTTTCCCTTCTTTGCACCAATCAAGCTTAGAAGATAGCTCAAGAGGAAGTAAAAAGTTTGCACAAAAACAAAAATATCAACACACCTAAAATATCAACACACCTAAAATATCAACACATGCAAATGGAGATGCCTAAAGTGATTCCCTGAAGTTTAAAAAGCTTCCAGCAGGTCCCCTAGAGTTATAACAATATATTCAGTGCTATCACTGGGCAAAATAAGGAAGTTTGAAGTCTACAAATTAGAAATTCTAATCTATAAATTTGCATACTTTATTTTCAATCCTTTCCAAAATTATCTTCATGTTCTTCCTAAGTATTTCTGCCACAGTCCTTAAATACACCCAGACAGAAACCCTCAGACCTTCTCATCTCATCATCCATAAGTTATCAGACTGCAATTACTGTGTCTTAAATTCACTTCACTATGAGTGCCTATAACCAAAAGTAATGGGGAATAAGATAAAAAAAATAATCTCATGCATTTTAAGATTATGATCTTAGAAGATTCCTGGGAACACTACATACTAGCCTGAACCTTACTGAACTCTAACCTTTGCCATCAACAAGTATTCTTAGTCATTACATAAGCCCTTTTTAGATTGTTTTTTAATCCACATTTGTACTCCACATTTATTTATGCTAACAAGACAGCAATGATTCAAGATTTAACTTGTTGTATTAAGAACCAATGAACTCAAGTTAACAAAAACAGATACCACCACAGTGCACATTTATTAGACAAGCAAAATTACATTTAATACATGAACGTAAAATACATATTTTGTAACACCCTGCAAAAGAAATCAAATCTAAGCAATGCACAAATCTAAAAATTTTGGGAGATCAAAATAGGGAAAATTCTGTACAAATGTAATATAAAAATATGTTTCCATATGAAAGAACCTTCTGTCTGAAACAGTCTCGAACTGCATCTCCCATGTCTTCATTGCTGCTCCGTAAATCCTGAGCAGCAGGAAAATAACCTCAAGCACTTCCCCCCCTCCCATCCCCTAAAAACATCCCACCCTAGCAAGCCCTGCTTGGATCATCATCTGCTTTACAGAAGCCAATAGAAGACAGTAAGAGTTATGATATTTGTTTCAAATTCAGACTGCAAACGTTGAGAAAGGCAAGAGCAACAGAGCAGGCAAGCACAGGAGAAACACCCCAAAAGACCTCGAGAAAACAGAAGTGCAGTGCCCAGGTCAGTGATCTCCTAGGATAGGCCAGTGAAGGTTAAATAGTGACATACCAAAAAACTCTTTCAAGAAGAATGACAGTAACAGTTAGGAAGAGAATTTTCAACATATATATAGATGCCTAACATTAAGTTGCCTGAAAATAAACAGAAGACTTATTTTATTTGAGGCAAAACACCTAGATCTCACCAATGCACCCATCTGATGCCTCTTCACAAATCTCTGATTCAAACACAGGACTAAACCACTTCATTTCCTAGATGACAGCTGCCAGCACAATGTTATTTGAAAAGCAACTCCCCTTTGAACTTTGGCTGATTTGCGAAGACAACATCAGCAAGTTTAGCGTGGTGGGGGTTTTGTTGACAAGCAGTTAGTGAAACTATCCATTAGGCTAGTTTGTAGTTATTTACCTATAACATGCAGCAAGACTGACTGATTACACCAGAGCACAGACAGCACCACGGGATTCAAGTGTCTCCTCTTATGAAGCGGCTTCATGCTCACGTCCACAGTTTGACCTGCTTGCCCAGTAGCTTACCTGTGTCTTCAAGCACACAGTTTTAGACTTAATTTACCCCTAGTAAAATGACATTAAATTGCAAGGCAACTACTGAATTCCTAAACTGCTTAAAGTAATCATCCCAGGCCACTTGCACTAAGTGTGGAAATCTTTTTTTTTTTTTCCCCTCCACAAATCCACAAATCTCTGCTAAGCAAAGGGTTAATATGAATCACTGGACATCAACTTGAAGTCTGAATACTGATCTAAATTTGAGTCTTAAACTCTGGATACAGAAGAAGGGTTTTTAAGTGTCACATCCTGTCCTTTAGTAACAATATTGCAAAAGAAAATTCTGGAAGATATTCCCAGTTCTTCCCACCAAGTGACTTCAAGGAAAATTCCAACTGTATTGTAAGGCGAAGAATATTGAGGACCTTCTTTAATGGGTGCAGTTTAGTAACTTTTTTTTTAAGCTCACTTTAGTTTAAGGAAGAGAAGTCAGAATTTTAGTTTATAATAAATTAGCAAGAATACAAATGAGCTCATTCTTTATATTGGATGTAATTCACGACCACACACAAAATACCACTTTTAGTATTAATATAGGTGACTACATTTCTAAGGAACTCTGTTTAATTCACACAGCTTGTAAAAATGAAGTGCAGGAATCTTAACCTTTGGTTTCTTTCTATATCAAAGAGTTTCTGCAAAACAATTTTTGCACACCAATTTCACACTGCAAGCACCATTCCCACTGCAAAGCAAACATCACTGGGCACTAATGCTTCCTCTAGCCCTTTCTTTACCAAATTACCAAGTGTATGCTGCCATTACTCGAGTCTTGTTCACTGTTGAACACTGCATGATGGTCAGCAAGAGGCAGTGAGACCTAACCATGGAGGCAGCATGTAGTTCTATTCTACAAGCAGTTATCTTGATAAATTTTGGTAAGATGAGATGCAGACCACAAAACAGCAAAGTAACGTTCGGTACGCCTTGGCATCTCTTCTCTAAAGGAAGAGAGCATCAGAACTGGTTTATGTTAACAGAATGTGGCTGAAGACAGGCATAACTTCCACAAACACTGAGAATTTAGTGCTGCTTTAAAATTCTGGAATGTTGATAGACTTATTTTAGAGGGATTCTACCTCCCTCTGCAGTACTACACTGAGTGAGCCTTCTGAAGAGGTAATTGTTTAACTGCTGTTCTCATTTGCAACACATTATTTGGACTTGGTTAAAAATTGATGTTACACTGACTCAAACCTTTGTTTAGAAAAAAAAAATTACATTTGTGGCTGATGCTTTCTTGGTTGAGTTTCCTTTTTACAGTGAAAGGGGGATAAGGAAACAGCCCTTGAGTTTTTCTGATAAGGGAGAGATAGAGACGATTCTCTTCAAGGAATTGTAGATGAGTAACACCATACTCACAGAGATAAATACTGGTGATAACAGACTGTTTCAGTATCTCCAGAGCTGTTACAATCTGAAGTCTCTTAATGCAGCATGAAGCAGAGTCAGATTGTATATAAATATGCCTTAATATTAGAAGCAACCAAGTGAAAGATCAGTTGATTCTGTGGCATAACCATTCAGAGATTTAGGCTGGTCTGTATTGGCCATAGCATTTATATAACCCAGCACTGGCAGAGCTGGTGCAGTCAGAGCTTTCCTACTGCAATTCTATCTTTGCAGGGAGCTGTTGATAGAACTGCTAAAAAATAGCCCAGCTTACCTCCCCTTGAACAGCAAGGCTCTGCCAGCAGCAGACTAGACAGCAGACCCAGTCTTCTGTTTTCCTAATAACAGTTATCTATCTCAGCCATTTCCTGTGAGACTCTCAGTAGACAAGTGGTCATGAGATTTAAAAGCCACTGAAAGGCAATGAAAAGCAGAGTCAGCTTTTTCCCTTTATCCCAGTTCTCGTGCAGTACAGCTCAAGGGTGAGATTTTGCATACCCATTAAAAAGACTCCTTGTGCGTGGTACTAATCTTGCCAGAAATGAATTGGAAATTAGATAACTAAAGATCAGTATATTGGTTAATTCAATTAGAGACAAAGTAGAAGTCACAGAAGACTAGAAGTCAACAAAGCTGTATTACAAAAGCTAGTAAGAGAAGAAAAAAATTGCTGGTGTTCAATATCAGACACCTTGTATGCATATTTTACACAGATTATTATGTGAAGGAAAAGATGGACAACGTGAGCAAAGTAATACTTGTGCATTAGTCAACCTCATATACAAATATAACATTTAAAATCACTTCAAGGATTCCATCTGACAGCCAGGAAGAGGTACAGTAAGACTGGGAAGTAGGTAAAAAATTTTTAGATTCAGCTACTTGACAGAGTTTTTAGTATAGACAGAGTTTTTAGTATAGACAGAGTTTTTAGTATAGACAGAGTTTTTAGTATAGACAGAGTTTTTAGTATAGACAG